>CM051032.1:58721115-58901115 GCA_027627225.1 Congeria kusceri | reverse complement strand
TATGCAAACTTTTCATATTACAGTTTTATCATAGGAACTGCAATTCAGTATATCAAAATAAATTGATTGTTTAAAACTTTTTGGTTTCATAGTTTGGAGCAACATAAATACGTGTGTGTATTCCATAAAGATTCTAATCATTACTACCATTGGGAGAGTCATAGGGCGCTCCGCTTCAGGTAAGGCGTCGGAAATACTGGTAGGTCTGGTGGCCATGGTTTTTTTTCATCAAAATGTTCAAATAGGTGTCAACTTCCCAGATAATTCAAGCTAAAATGTCAAATGCCGTTATAGACTACACATATTTAATGGCAATCGTGTCATTATATAGGACACGCTTGCGTTCGCGCACGCGTACTAAAGTACCTCAAATCATTTTGTATTAAAATAATATCTTTAACCTCGCAGTATTAATATTGAAAATACTATCATGATTAAAATTGCTATATATATATAATTCTTCTATACAATTAATCTCGTATCGATAACAATAGTTTTATATAGGATCTGATACGAGTTGCCATTTCATACCATATTTTATTAAACGAGTTCAGGAATTGTGTTAGTAAGCGAGCCTTTGGCGAGCTTAATAAGGAATTTCGTGGACGAGTTTAATAAAATATGGTATGAAACGACAACGAGTGTCAGATCTTTTTTATCGCATGCTTTCAAACGAAATAAAACCCTTCTATTGTTACCAAAATAAGTTGGTAAATCCTCAAAGTTGTGTACTGACGTGACGTCATTTCATGTTGACGATGTCATTTCACCAAAATAACGTCATGCGATTTGTCAGTCAAAGAATATGTAGCCAGTGAAAACGCTCAAAATGTTATCTTACACAAAAAATATTCACAATGGCTGTATTACACGGAAAACAAGGTATAGCATGTGATAAATATTGTTTCTGTCACCTTTTCACACGGGTTTGTAAATACCAAACAATGTGGAACAAAATTGAATAGTTTTTATATGGAATTGTGACACATATTTATGTAAATTATTAACCATATTAACATTGTTGTTGTTGCCATATTATTTTTATTTTATTTTTATTTTTTATTAATCTTATTATTATGACGATGATTGTGATAGTGATAGTGGTGGTGGTTTTGTTTGTGGTGGTAGTAGCAGTAGAAACAAATTCAATTCTTAAAACTTGTTTTCAATCTTAGTAAAATATATTCAGTCCAAAAAATACTACATTTGTGTATGATACAAAAAATACACGGTGTAACCGGTACATAAGATACCAGACGAAAATGGAATACTATATACACATTTTGACATAAGGAAATCTTTAAACATTTTATATTATTATAATAATACATATTAAATATGAATCAAAAAGAGAAACACACAAACTAACTTTTTATTGTTGTATTGACAACAATGTCTTACAGGAATGCACAATGTCCATACTAAAATCCTAGTTTGCAAATTTCACTACTTATAGACACGCATTTAATATGTAAGAAATAAAACAATAAATTAGAAACTTTTAAACCGTCCAAATTATGAACATTTATTGAGCACATAAGTGGCGGACGTAGCTTGTCTGGACAGCAGTTGGCTGACTAATTAACATGTCCTTGAAATGGTAAGTGACTTAAAAAGACAAAGGAAAAGAGGAATTTGAACCTCATTGTTTCAGTGTGTACATTTTATCGTGTATCTGTAATGATTTTATAATTAACAAAACTATAGACATCAATAACACCAGCCAGCATCCCAGCAATAGTTACTATAAACGTTTTACACCATAAATGAATAAAACACTTATTAAGTTTGCAAAAAAAAGAATATTTGACATGTAATAACATGAAACTATTTTAACAGATGTGTAATATGTGATAACGTATTGTTTGTTTGTTGTTGTTTTTTGTTGTTGTTGTTTTAATTGTAACTATCATAACAAAATATATGTTAAATCACTCACCCTTGTTTTCTGCAAGCCTGTTTAAAACCAAACTGAAGGATGCCTTTTATACACAAAGTCAAATAAAGGATCAAATGAAAGTTATCAATAGATGAGGAAATAAAATGTGTTTCGATTTGCGAAGGCCGTCTCGAACGGTACATGTGATTAATTGTTCATGTGCTGGCTAGTGAAGCGAGGTTATGTACTTATAAAAATTCTCAAAGTTCATCACGTGCGGACCAAACGTTCGTCCTTCATTAGTGCTCTCATAGTGTCTACAATCAATATACGAGTGACGCGAATTTTAAACGATGGTGTAATTTCATACATGTGTCCTTGTAGACTTGTTTAATATTTAAAATAAAATACATAAAACATAGGTTGTAAAGAATTATTGCGTATGAAGCATAACAATAAAGGCATTTTAATATTGCGTATGGAGAAAATGCGAAAAAATGGTCCGTCGTAGAAAATATATACTGTGTTTACTTCCAGGTTACCAGAATCGGCTTACTTTTATACCAAACTTAACCTTATTTCATCGGTCTGAAACAACATTCAAATATTAAATATGCGTTATCATATTAACTTTTCTACGAAACACTAAGTTTGAGTGAAAATCCGTGGTCAGCTGCACAACTAAATTTGCAAGTTTAACTGCAATTTGAAAAGTTAGCAAATTTATGTCAATTAGTACCTAATATATCTTTACCACAACTGTCAGTATGGATTTGTAAAAGAAACAATATTCGCTTTCTGTCATCCACGCTAGACCGCCATCAAGTACCTCCCTTTCCAGCCTTGAGTCTTTGTTCTTATTGTGTTTTTTTTCTTCAAATTTTTTCATTTGTTTGCACATTATTTTCTGTGAGAGACAAACTGGCACAAACGTTTGACCAAAGTCAAAAACATGTGCCATCATGCTGCTGTTCTGGGGATATTTACATCAAGCCTGTACCTTGAAATGTTTCAATCTACCCATGTGTGCGATATTCCACTTACACAGTCACAAGACGGAGTATGTTGCAACAACTGCAGTGTAGTTTACAATAGAAACTGTGTGGACATATTACAAAACATGGCATATCTAAATAAATCAAACCTTGTGTATCATTGCCATAAGTCGGATAGTTAACATGTTGAACGTTTCACAGCCAACACCTATGAATTCACACTACTATTTGACATTTTCAAACTTGAACAACACCTTTTGATAAGTGACATCGCCATGCTTCAGCCCCATACGCACCAGCAGCACTCATAGCAAACATTCAGCTTCCATGAGGAAACGTTCATTACCATCACATCTTATGATCTACGCTTCATATCCCCCACCCCCACCCTACCCAAAGCCTACCGGGTTGTAAAACAAAAATGTGCAATTCTTTCTGTTCTAACAAAACTGATATGGCCTATGTAGCACGTTTTCTCCCTGCTCTTGATAATATCAAACCCGACGCAATAGGCGGCACGGAATCAATCCTTAATTGTATCAGACCGGCGAGAAATGCTATAAAGTCAAACTAACTACGTTCTCCCTGACTCTTTAGCAATCAACAGAAATAAAAATGAAGGACCGATTGCACAGCTGGAGGAGACTTTATTGCCACAAATATTACCACTGATGCTCTACAATAACTTAACACATGTGTATATATGATTAGTGTTTGATTGCACTGATACGTATATGTTGTAGGCCTTACAGGTAAATTAAATCGCCAGATTCTGTTTGATACTTTATTAGCCTATGACAAATAGGCAGTGAGTCAACTTGGTGCGGAGGAACTATAGGTATGGACTAGAGATTACAATACTAACGCAGTGACAGACTCAGTAGCAATAATAATACAAACCAGAATACATTTGTCAAATAAGGCTTTCGTAAATAACCAAATAACATAGTACGTGTGGTTGAGAACATGATAGAATGTAGATCTATGTGGGTCTTCTATTTAACGTATATAGTATCATACATCTTAAAATGATAACAAGGAATATGATCACAATATGATCTCCACAAATATTCATACGGTGTCATATATTAATTGTGTTCTTTGTGTGACCATAGAAATAATTTCCTTCACAAGTTCGTAAGTCTCGTCGGTTTTCTTAAAATGTTCTAAGAAGTGCATAAACTGCGTTTCCTTGTCCGGTATTCGGTGTGATATTAGATCGATTCCCGGTCGTGATTGTGAACTGTTTTCAATTGTACTCGGCTTATTGAGAGCATCGTATGTATATTTCCGCCGTGTTTCTGAAACCAAAATAAAAGGCAACAACAATAAACAAATGACACAACCTATGCTACCGACGTCTGTTTTTAAATTTCTATAACCTAATGCGTTACCCCCATAGCAGAAATAATGGATTCAATTTCATTAACATTAATGAAAATATTGCAAACGTGCGCAATGCGCATGTATGGGCCGATCCAAAAAGACCATATCCTAACTTAAGTCATATTGAAGTTTAAAAACTGTCTTTGTTAAAATAAAGATTTTATATTTTAAATATGGTAAAGCAAGAAACGTCTGCTGATTCTTGGTAAAAACCATTGAAGTCAAATGGTAAATTAAAGCAGTCACACACTTAATAAATTTTATCATTTTCAGGAATGTTTAAGGAGCTTTGTGGATATGGACCCAGATATACATACAATGCTCCATACCTTCACACATCGCCGCCTCATATTCCTTTACAAGTCTGCAGATGGTTTCCACAGGATCAGCTTCTGTCCGCTGCAGCCAACGGGCTAATATCTCGAAACATTCGTCGGCTAAACCAGACCCTTCACGTATATCTGAACACACCTTTGGATCTACGTGTAGAAAGTTGGCGAAATCGTAGGACGTTTCGAAATCTGAAAATCAAGTCATAACACAAACAATATAAGTGGTGTCTTCACTCAGGAGTTGTGTATCTGTTTTTGTATAACTGTATAGGAAGAGTTCTTTCCCTAATGGTATGCTTTTTTCGTTTAGCTCAATTTTTTAACAAAGAGAAATAACTTTCGCAAACATTTAACAGATACTTGTATTTCCCCGAGAGAAAGTTGAAAATTAAATGTGAATATAAACAAGTTACTAGTCCCGACGTTTTTATGCAATATTATGCGTACCCGTACAGATATAACGCTCTGTGCGACTTTATCAGAATGGTGTAAAAAATCTACTTTCTAAATTTATTTATTTATCGTCTCACAGCATGGATCGAAGCGTGTGGCACGGTTACTTGTTTTCCTTTCATACGCTTTGTAATGCCTGGATTCCATCGGTCAACACGGCCTCGTCGGACCTATCATTGCAAAGTCCTTCAAGTAGCGACGAATGTTCTTCAATTTTGAGTATGTTTTGGAATCTAGTGTTTTGAGGAGAGCGCTATACTCCTTCAGAGACGTGGTTACCTCTTGCAGTTGAAGCTGAAATGTTTGTTTGATTAATACATACTGAAAACACTGACAACACTAAAAAGTGTGTAATCCACTTTAACATATTTTCTGGAACATAACACAAACATGTAGATTTTTAGGTTTATCTGTGTGTCTGCAAGTTTTGCTTCGGCATCGCATAGTGCATGTGTATATTCTTCAATTGCTACAGTAAGTGTCTCCATCAGAGATTCCAGGTCGTCCATCATATTCTCGGATCGGTTGATGTTGTATGTGTTATTGCAATCGATTTGCACTAAGTCGCCACATTTCTGCATTCGTTCGGTTAAAAATGCAATCACCTAATGTTAAACAAGAAAATGGGTTAATGTACGAGCATGTGTGCGTAAATAATAAATAGTAGTATCAGTAGTAGTAGTTGTAGTAGAAATAGTAGTAGTGGTGGTATTAGCAGCAGCAGCAGCAGCAGAGCAGCAGTAGTAGTAGTAGTAGTAGTAGTAGTAGTAGTAGTAGTAGTAGTAGTAGTAGTAGTAGTAGTAGTAGTAGTAGTAGTAGTATTTTACAGAATAATTACATGATTGGCACCCTCAAGGTCGTTTCTAAGCAGTTCGTTCTCTCCTCGTAATTGCTGAATCTCCTTCTTCCTTTTCTTACCGCTACCGAACCCGAATAACGGTTTGTGGCCCTTTACAGTGGCCTTACCATCGGGCGGGGAGGATGGATGCGAGCGGGGAGCGTCTGTCTACCGGATACGCCCCGCTAAACAAAAATATTTTGACCCTTAATTATTTAACTAGAAGACACTCGGAAAGCGCACTTACCTCCGTCAAGGCAAACTTGGTCCCTTGAAACATAGAAGGTTCTACCAGACTTCTTTGCACATGTGCTGGTGACACCTTCGGGCTTTCAACGGACAATTGGTCCTTTCCTCCAATAATAAAAATCATTTGTTCACAATCAACAAACAAATCAACACTGGCAAAACATAATCCGTTTGGCGGAGTTCATTTCAAGTATAAATTTTGAAATCAAACCATGTGTTCACAAATGCAAATGAGAAAGCTATTGATTGATACATGATGACATGATGATCAATAAACTTTACTACTCGTCTGCGTCCGTCATCCCTGAGTAACAAATCACGAGGTTTATCATAGTAGTTATATTATAGCCAAAGTGATCGTTTAAAGGCCTAGTTTAAGGAATGTCTGGCGTCTCCGTGGGGTATTCCACTCCGTGTATTGGTCCACCTTAAAATCTCTTATCTTTATCTACAATCTTTTCTTTCAGCTGACTGAGCAAGGTTATGTGCACTGTTTTCTCTGCAGCAGTGTATTGATATCAGCTGATAAGGGTCGTCACACTGTGACCACAGCAGGGCGCCAATACACATTGGGGGGGGGGTCAAATAAAAAAGAATTAAACTAGGCCTTAAAAGGGATAGTTTCACAGTTTGGCGTTGGAGAAATATTTCTCTAAAAATGGGATTTTAAAACAGAAATTCGTAGAATCTGTCGTCACTGTTTGTCTGTTATACTGTATTGCTTGGGAAACATAATTATTTTGATATTTACTATGCTTGTTGGTGTAAACACTTACTAGGGTATATCTACCAGGTAGCAAAGTTTCCTTGAAAAAAAAGATATTCGTCAAAGTTTAACTTTGAACAAGGAATATGTTTTTCAAACCTTGAAATATAAACAATAAATGTATTATACAACAAGAAAAAATCCGTTTTATAAAAATTTTTCTTACAGCCAAAAACTGAGAAACTGGCCGTTTAAGAATTCTGAGGCAACATAGATAGGTCGGCGTTTTAGGTATAATAACTGAAAAATAACCATTACTACCATTGGAAGTGTCATCGGTTCATTTTCATTTTCTACTTCCGGTGAAACGTCGGAAACATTGGTGGATCTGGTAGAAATGTCCTTCCGTCAAATTATTGAAACGAGGCTTTTACCACATAGTTCAACCTAAAATGCCAACAGTATATATATACCGAGACTGTAGCGTGTCAATGGTGTCATTATATAGCACACAAATGAATTCAAGTAGGCGTACACACATATTAGTGAACTTTAAATCACTTTCTATTTTTAAAGATGATTTGTAAAACTTTCCAATAACCTTAAACCAGTTTTTATTTTTAAAGTGGTTTGAACAGCAGCCCAATATTAAATTCCACCATGATCAATAGTCAATTACCATACATGCCTACTTTAATCTCTTAAGGGTCAAAAAGGTGCGTATGTTTTCTGTCACCTTTTCACCTTAGACAGAGATTTTCCACGCCAAAAAAATAACTGAGTGTTCGGGCAACGGTCTCAAAAATTTAGGTAGGGTCGGGGTTGAGTTTTTTGAAACTTTTTTAAGACACATTTCTTTAAAATAAAATAAAAACATTGAAAATTATCTAAAATCTGACGAATACGTATTTCACGGAAAACGTATGTCGCTAAAAACTTTAGGGTCTGTGAGTTTTTACTAGGTAGGGTAGGAAACACCGATTTTTTATTTTTTTTGGCCTCAGCACCAAACAACGTTGTAATTCCGAAGCTCAAATTATGTTTGCAATCTAAGTTAAGTAGGTTCAACCACTTACCATGTTCAGTACGCTTCAATAAACTAAATAACACGTATAATCGCTGTATAGCGACGTTGTAGTTATACGTGGTACATTAAGCCCAGTCACACTGTCAGGATTTTGGCTACGATTGCCCACGATTTACAAAATCTTCGTGATGCGTGGTAAATCGTAAACACATACGTTCTGGCATCTGTGTGAATCTTGAAGATTCATGGGTGATCCTTATCGATCGGGAAGCGCTACGACAGTTTTGAACATGTTCAAAACATTCGTGGCCTATCGTAGCGCCGCTACGATTTTTCCAAAGCGTAGGACCATACTAGTGCCATCATATCACAATCTGTCTTATTCTTACAGCCATCGTAGAGGCACTCGTGGCCTTTCGTGCTTTCTCGTGATTAATCGTGACTGATTTTATGACATATATATTACAAGACTGTACTACGTTATGGTACGTTTTGCTACGTATATGGTACGGATTTCTACGCTTGCCCTACGGTTTAGTTATGATTACAGTAGGATCTTTAGCGGCAACTATCAAGACTTCTCACCAATATACACGATGGACCACGACAACGCGGCGATTAAGTCGCGTTGCCTGTACGGTTTATGGCGATGTAACTACGCACTCGCTACGTTTGCCTACGTTGGTGCCACGATTATGCACGAGGCATCGTCGTGTCCAAATCGCCTTGAAGCGTAGTAAAGCGTGAGAAATGATTGGCTGGTCGTAGGTTTATCGTGATGAATCTTTTAATCCTACTACAATCTTAGGAGAAACGTTAACAATTGTCTAATACCGTAATGTATACCTGACGCTAGCGTATTACAAACGTATCACGTCGTATCATATCTTGATGAAACCGTGGTGAATCGGCTGCGGTAACCTACAAGTGTCGTTGACAACAACAACAACGTAGGTAAATACGTAGAAAGATACAATCGGGACACTGTGCATCCCGACTTATCACAATTAACACGTCCACGATCAATTGGGGGCTATCGTAGCCAACATCGTGACAGTGTGACCGGGGCTTTAGTTATAAGCGGACCAAGATAAATTGATCGGCCTAATTTTTAGTAACAAACATACACAACCGAAGTTGAGCGGTCATAATGACTGATCAATTCACATTCAATATCTTTATTTTCGACATTGTGCTATCGAGGTATTCGTGGCACAGCTGGTAACGTGTCGGGTTTGTAATACGGACAAGGTAATTTTGCTGCCCTGAGTTTGAATCACGGTCGGAACATTCCTCCAACATTTCTTCATCACAATTTCATACTATATGTATAAACTTTACTTGTTAATTAATCAGTTGGATTCCTTTATTTATATTAGAAATGTGATAGTGTTGTTGTTTTTTTGTTTTAATTCGGTACACGTTGTTTTGACAGTACTTTTATCCTTACACTATTAATTATACCAACATAAATTTTAAAAAGAAAACGTCTTCCATCCTATGAAAATATATCATACTTTGAAAGGATAACTGTGGTACATTGAAAAGCAACAAACTGTAGAAAATGGTGGTATTGGAACTTGTGACCGCAAAATTTGTATCATACTGATGTGCAATCAATAGATTGATGATACGCTGCCACGATACTAACAATCCAATCGAATAATAAACGATGGTATAAAATATTTATCCAAACCAAACCGATTTTCAGGACAGGTCAATGTTGACTTCTAATGACGATTTTTAGACCCGCCAAATTAAGTTGGTTGAACTAGAGTTGAACTTTAAAGAAATAGATAGCTGAAGGACAAACAGTTACTTGTGCAAATAAGATAAGGTTGACTGTGCATATTCTGATGAAATTAGTTCAGGCCATTATTTTCGTATTGTTCGATTAACGGATTCGTCGCCCGTTTTTTACAAATATTAATTTATAAAATATTTTTATTTTCATTGTTTAACACGCCCATCCAAACAAAATAATTAATAAAAATACATTGCTTAATTGGGCAAAGTGAATTAGGACAGAGATTATTGCGTTTTAGTTTTCAGATCCGCCGCCCCGATTTATGTGAAAATACAAAACTGGAACAAAACCAATTTGGTACAAATAATACAACAAAATTGAATAAAACAATTCATTAATTTCCACTGTTGCCGTATTTTTTTTATGGATATCAACATTTCTCAAACCACAGTTATAATGTAAAAACACTGTGAAATATAATTATATTAATTAAACGCAAGGCATGTTGATTTTACGTGCATGAGTTTATAACAAACATTAAATTGAATTGTTATTGTTTTTGTAAAGTGTATTGCGAATAAAACAAAAGCTGTCAGAGGATTGCGCACTCGACTATTCGAAGTATTTAATTTGGTACATATTTTGGAAAGTGGAAGGGGCATAACTTTGTTGAAATACAAAACTGAGTTATAGCAATTATTTCATCAAATTATTCCAATTTTCAAACTTATGTAGTTAATAACTTGTGTAGTTTTGAAGTTACAAGAGTTTTGAATATAACTTTAACCAAAAAATCTATGTGAAAAAGGGGCATAACCCTGTCAAAATGCAAAACATAGTTATAGGGAGGTTGCCCCTGATACTAGAGTTGATGACAAAGGTATGTTCCTATTTTAAAGTGAATAACTTGTGTAGTTCTGCAGTTACAAAACTGTTGACTATAAACTTTAACCATAAAAATCTATGTGAAAAAGGGGCATAACTCTGACAAAATACAACAAAGAGTTATAGGGAATGTTGCTTCTGATATTGGAGTTGATGACAAATGTATATTTCAAGTTTCAAGTGAAATAACGTCTGCAGTTTTGAAGTTACAAACTTTCGAATGTAAACTTTAACCAGAAAATTTATGTGAAAATGGGGATTAACTCTGCCAAAATACAAAACAGAGTTATGGGTAATGTTGTCCCTGATACTAGATTTTGATGATAAAGGTATATTTCAAGTTTCAAGTGAATAACTTGCGTAGTTTTGAAGTTACAAGACTTTTGAATAAAAATTTTAACCACATTCAGACGCGGACGCCGACGCCGACGCCAGGGGTAGTAGAAATCTCAGCTATTCTTCGAATAGTCGAGCTAAAATGTATTCATAATAGAATTTTATTAATAGGCGTAAAAAATTGTTTGTTTTAGGTTACCCGACCTACCCTAAAACAATGCCCCGACCCTAGAACATTTTATTGGGATTGATTTTTGTTTTATTTACCTTTTTCAATAATTAAATGTGTTTTTGGATAAATAAGTGTTGTGTGTTGATAGTATCCATTTATAAACAATGTTTCAGGATATTACTGATATGTTTTGAATATTTATTCAGTTTTATAATCTTCAAGTTGACCATTTACCAAATAAAAAATGAATAAAAAAAATAAATCCCGACCTACCTACCCTAATTTTGTTGCGCATGTAACCTGAAACAAATATACTTTTATGCCTTATTATTATTTGCGCAGTCCGACTGAACAGTTTTCCCAAAAATGTCTGACAAACTAAAAATAAAAATAGCTCTGGCCTTAAGACATCCGCTACATCTATACATAATTATTATGGATCTGGGAAAAACAGTTTAAAGTGGCAGTTTCACAGTTGTAGGCTGTGGAAATTAATTTTCTAAAGCTGACTTGTACCTGTTCTATAATACATTTATTCTTCGTATTGCAAGGTTTGAAAAGGACATTGCTGGTGCAAAGTTAAACTTTTCACTATTATCTGTTTTTCGAGCATAAATTGCTACCTGGTAGACATACCCAGGTAATTTTTGACACAAAAAGGCATACTACAAATCAAAATAATGATGTTTTGCAACCAAAAAAGCATAGCAGACAAAACAGTTTCGATAGATTCCACAAATTCCTGTTTAAAATTCCATTTTTAAAGAAAAAATTTCTACCCCTGTCTGTGAAATTGTCCCTTTAAACAGTCAGTGAGTCTCTAGTCATCTCATATAATTGTAACAATACACGATACAGATATTGATTTATAGAAATAGATGCAATAACAACTTAATTATGATATTGATTATTATGACAGCAAAAATAATACGATCTTACCGTAAAGTACAATGTCCCGAAATAAATTTATATCTAGTTGTTCTTCGATATATGTTATCGTTAAGAATATACAGTTTAAAATATGTGTTGTCGCCAACACCGGTTACACCTAAAATCTGTGGTAATAAAAAGGTTGTAAACTACAATGGACAGTAGCACTTAAGATCAAGATTGCTAAAATGGAATATTTGGGCTTCGTCATTCAATACAGGAAAAATATTTAAAAATCAGATTTTGTATTTTAAAAATATTATATTTTGTAATTGAATACACGTTAACAGATGAAATAAAAAACATCTCACCTTAAAGTTGTCGCCTGCAAGACTGTGTTTAAAGGAAGTTTTCAGTGTTTCATTTTATATACACAGTTAAATTAAGGATCCCGTGACGTTTAAAAAAAGGAAAAAAACAATAGGTTTTTCCATTTGCGTCAGACGTATCGAACGATAAGCGTAAGTAAACGATCGATTCATGTGCTAGCCAGTGCAGCGTACACATGAGGCGTGTCATGAAAAAACGGGCTTAATGCATGTGCGTAAAGTGTCGTTCCGGATTAGCCTGTGCAGTCCGCACAGGCTAATCCGGGATTACATTTTCCGCCTACGGTGGATTTATGTTTAGAAGAGACTTTCTTGTAACAGAAAATACCATAAAAGCGGAAAGTGTTGTACCGGATCAGCCTGTGCGCACATGCATTAAGCCCGGTTTTCCCACGACATGTATTCTATCGTAAATATCGCTCGCATCACTGACACAGACCTCTATACCAAGACGGTTCACTACTCAGAAACACAATTTTGCTTTTGCTCTGCATACGCGACGGTAATGTGGGAAATATAGTTCCGACTTAAGTATATTAATCAAAGTTCTTAATCGAGCAAACGTGACCTTATGTAAAAGAATTATTTAGAAAATATTTAGAAGTACAGCAATTTAAAATAAATACTAGTAATTCGTGTAACAACTTTTACAACAAAAATGTTGTGTTTTTCCAATTAACGTATACAATATCTTGTAACCAGTAGACAGACATAGATCGCTCCGCCTTTCTATTTGTCCAAAGTTGTTTGTCCAAGGATTTGAAGAAAATCGATTGGATTATATTATTAATTGAGTATTCTTGATCTATTCATGGATGAATAGTATTACCGGTTGAGTGTTTTCGATTCGTTTCGCTTTTGTGGCTAGACTTTTAAAAAAATCAATCCCTACCCTACCTAACTTTTTTTTAGACCGTTGACCGAAACACACATTATTTTTTTTTGCCTAACGTCATGCGATTGGTCAGTCAAAGAAAAGGCCTATGTAGCCAATGAAAACGCCAAAAACGTTATCTTACACATGCGTAAGATAAAAATATTCGTAATGGCTGTATTATAAGGAAAACAAGGTATGGCATGGGATAAAAGTCATTAGTTCTAATCGATGCATCAGTTTTATCGCGCTGCAATTTTTTACCGCTTACAACTCATTGTTTCGTCGATCATTGTGGGTTTATCACTTACAATTTGCACAATTTGTGTTTTTTTTGTATAGGCTAAGATAGAGACTATGTCATGTTTCAGTTTTGTGCTATCGATTATTTAAAAATATCAAACATACACATGCAAAAATAAGATATTAGGTTACATGCCTGTGCGTCCAGATTGTGTCCACCAGGTGTAAGCTTGTGATGTAGACTCTAACTATAGAACGCTGATGTCAGCTTGTTTGCCTCTATTTATAGCATGGTACGCTCGGGCCATTTTTGCTCGAGTCATGCCCATGTCGTCTCATCCCAAACTCCCCACGTGGTCTCCCCTGCATCGATCCGTGTCCCAAACTCCCCACGTGGTCTACCCTGCATCGATCCGTGTCCCAAACTCCCCACGTGGTCCCCCTGCATCGATCCGTTTCCCAAACTCCCCACGTGGTCTCCCCTGCATCGATCCGGGCTGTTTCTTGCACAGTGACACAATGGCTCGCTACAGTCATGGTAGTAAGTGAAAGAAATAACAACCAGGTGCAAATGTAGTTGCAACAGCTTCAGTCACATATGGATCATACAAATTAGAATATGATTGTGAATGGTTGTTTTTAAACCAGTTTGTTAAATTTTAAATGGAGAACGAAGCAGAACGTAGGAAGAAGTAAGCCTCCCCATTTCAAAATGCGATATCATGTTTAACCTTCAATAAAAAGTCAAAGTCACATGTGGTATACTTTACTGTTTTTAATTAATTGACCTATTGTTTGTTAAAGCCTCCAAATCCACAGTGGGCACACGATGTATTCTTTGCGAAAAGTAAACAATTGGAGAAAACGATGCTTCTCATTGTTACGCGTGTACACACTACTATATATTAAACAACGTTTTCTTAATTCGAAAAGTGTTTTACAATATGGTGGGGCATGGACTACTATGTCGTGTCAATACACGTAAATTCTGAAAACATATAGAATTTGTATAATTTATTTTCTAAAAAATGTTAATTTAAAGCGGACCCATTGTATTTAAACACGTAAAGCTATACTTAGTATATTCTTCGTTCTAATTACGTGACTTGCGTGTACACAATGATACGTTCTTCTTAAGTGATCGCATAACTGCCATTTTTATAAGCATGTGTCATTTACTATGTTCACGTGAAACTTCTGATGGAAGTGACTCATCCGCCATTTAGCGGAGATCGTTGTATGAAGTTCGGTCTGAACCGTTTTGCACTGTGTCCGCTTTAATGCTGCCGATTTGAAACGTAAAAAAACAAACAATGGCATCGCCGAGGAAAACGTATGCAACTGTATGGCTGCTCATTGTAGCGTGTAGCAAGATTTGTTTAACCAAATTGTCCGATTTTCAAGAAAATTCAGACTACTTGCGGTCAATGAAAACTGAAAACTTTTATGCATTTTCGGTAAAAAGTGCATCTGGTGAAATAATTGCCCTCGATCAGTACATTGGAAAGGTAACCTTAGCATGCACAATTGGTTTCGCAACTAGTATCTAATTTAAAAATAATAAAAAAATCCGTTTACATTAGCGTGTTTTGATCGTGTCTTTAATATAGAAAGGCGAAAAGTTTTTATTCAATGTTTAATCGGCAGAAGGTTAAATCGGACCTAAGTTTAACCGGTTTCTTTGAAAATCAGCCACAGAATCTTAAAATGTGTACAGTTTGTTAGAAATATAGTTGTTGTAGAAAAAATCTTATTATGTCAAGTTTACAATAGAATGGTGTTGTGGCACTTTGTTTTATCGGTCCCAGGTTTATGTTGCCCGTCTGTTTAACTCCTACGGTAATATTTGCAGGTCGTCCTAGTCGTAAATGTCGCATCGGAATGTGGATATACAGACAGTCACTACAGAAGTCTTATACGACTGAAAAATGTGTTGGGTACGGAAACAAACAACTTTGAGATCCTTGCGTTCCCTTGTAACCAGTTTGGAAAGCAGGAACCTGGCGTATTTGGTTTGTGTTCATGCTAAATTACTTAGTAGCTTATTTATAGAGAACACATCGTGACGCCCTTAATTAAGTGCTTACAGGCTCCGCTCATGCTTTTTCTATATGTGGGGTTGGAATTACATGTATTGTGTAAATTTCTAATAAACTACTTAGATCTTCTCTTATTAATAATACACTGCAGTTTTTATTTGTTTTGTCAATTTACTATAAACTTTCAGTCATATTAACTATATGTATAAAATAATTTATTTTCACATTTTTGTGAATATAAAGGACTGTATGATGTTAATAAGTAATTATCTCCTGCTAATGCAGCTTGAACTTTATATATTTTATATTCATATTAGTAATCGATACTTGATACTTAAGAACTTATTCATAACTGTATTGATATTTGTTCCAACTAACAATTTCCACATTTTGTATATATTTCCCTCGTTCATTTAAGCTATGACTCAGTTTCACCTGTTATAATTTCAGAGTAATGCAGATATTCAGCAGTTTGTGTCAGAAGTTTATCACGTAAACTTTCCAGTCTTTGCAAAGGTGGATGTTATTGGTAAAACAGCGCATGGAGCCTGGAAGTACCTTACATGTGAGACAAATCGTAAATACTCACTTCTTTTAAATAGTCGAAGTCTAAAATAATGAAAGGTTTGCAGACCCCATTCAATTTTGCTTTTTTCCTCCAAGATAATCTATATGTTTGTGAGATCCTAGTATTGTGTCGCTGTATTAAAAGTATAATCCTTATGTTAAGATACATGTACAAGTGGTAATATAACATACATGCTTTCATTTACCTCGTCCAAAGGTATACAGGTAGAGTACTTCCTGCTCCATACCTTACAAAAAGACGTTCGTATCAATATGTTTTAGTAACAAGAGTAATCTGTATGTGTTAGTAAACATTTGATCTGTAAAAAAACGGTAACTTATTACTGATGTTAAATAATACTAAGTATGTTTGTATGTCATTCAGCCTCGTTTGGTGTTGCACCCAACTGGAACTTCTGGAAGTACCTGGTGGATGAAGAAGGCCGTGTTGTAAACGCCTGGGGTCCTCAGACTCCCGTGGAAGACATATTTCATGAGATCAAGGAAGCCATGGACCGCATTGGCTTCGAGAAACCTCAATATATTAGGCGCCGTACTGAGTTGTGATTAATGTAGCTCTTCTCACAATATACAAAGCATATAGGCAAGTTGAAGTGAACATTACCGATACTTAACATTTGAGAATCTGCAAAATGATCCATTTGCAACGAACATGATCGGTTCTTTCATTTTATGATTCTGCAAATTGTGCCAAAACCCCTTTGCCTACATTTAGGTTTTGCTATGCAGAGGTATTTTATTATTTATTTTTGTGAAGTTTACATAACAATTTTACATGATAAGTACGTTATATCTGTGTGCTTTTTACAACCATTAGCAATATTTGCAACGAATTTATTAGGTGTTATCTTTTTAACAAAGGCAAAATGCTGTATGACTTCCAATGTGGGTACATTTGTCTTCAAATTGAAAACGTTTTAAACGATATTTCTAATACTAATAAGGTACATGCTAAATCATCGGAGAGAACCCCAATCACAACATGTAAATTTATAGTGGGAAGTCATTCGTTTAATATCAGCATTTTAAATCGATCGTTATTATTTAAATGTGCACTCTGTAATTTAATAGCTAGTTGAAAACACATGATAATATATATTTGCCACAAATGTTGCCTGACACTGAATTAGTTACGGACCCCAAGCGCCCCTCATACACCCATGTAGTGATGGCATCACCATCAACACCAACATCACCAGACGAGGCCTCGCAAATTACAAGCAATATACCTACCATTGCCCTGTCCGAGGAAGCCTTGTCGCAAATATCTACCCTCCTTGTGGCCACTTTCAAAACCCAAATTGAAACGTTGGTAGAACAAATAGCGACCAGTGTTTTTACGAAGCTCACAAGTAAATTGGAATCCCTTGAAAAAGCAAATGACAATCTCAATAGGGAAAACACTGAACTTAAGTCAAAAGTCCAAGTACTGGAGAACAAACTAGACGACCAGGAGCAGTACTCGCGGAGGAATTTGGTGCGCATTTCAGGCGTTAAGGAACTAAATGATGAAAACACCGATGACATCGTGTTGAAAATATCGAAAGCTGTCGGCTGTGACATCACCATAAATGACATTGACCGCTCTCATAGAGCAGGAAAACCTAACCCTCGAAAACCACGCGACATCATAGTCAAATTTGCTACGTACAGAGCGAGACAAAAACTATATAAATCTCGTTCGATTTTGAGAGAAAAAGGGTATCCGAATACATTCATCAATGAAGACCTCACACGCAAGAGAAGCTTCTTTCTCTACAATGCTCGAGAACTTGTGAAAAGAGGTCAGCTGCTTGGTGCATGGTCGTCTGATGGAAGCATTCTTGTAAAGGACCCTGACTCCAAGATCCACAAAATAAACAATGAGCATGACATGGATGCATGGAAGTGAACATTGATTTACGCGGTAACTCTACAGACATAGCATTCGTGTTGTTTTTTTTTAAAGTTGTATAGTGTATATATTTACGGAATGCACTTGATGCTTTCACAGATTTTGACTACAGTTACGAGCTGTTGAAATTTTTTTTTTTTTTTTTTTCACTACTAAGTATTGTCAAACGTGTTTATTATTATTTACTACAGAATTTTTGACAGTATCGTTGTTAAACTGGTTCATACCTGTCGTTGTCCTATTTTCTGTACACTTGTTTCAATAGTTTTCACCGCTCTCGGTGCACGTTTATTACGGTGAACTTATTTTAACTTGCATTTAAATCTTATGTTATTTTGTCACGGTGAGCGTTGCTTACACTGAGATTAGTTTAAATTGCTTGTAAATCTGATGTTATTTTGTCACAATGAGCGTTGTTTACACTGCCTGTTAAGATGATAATTACTGCTTACACTGAGATTAGTTTAAATTGCTTGTAAATCTGATGTTATTTTGTCACAATGAGCGTTGTTTACACTGCCTGTTAAGATGATAATTACTGCTATCGTGTTAACCCGTCTCCTTTAAATACGTTGCGCCCTGTAACAGGATCAAATTCACGGATGTGTTATTTTCTCCAACACACACTAACTTGCCTAAAATATATTGTATTGTTCATGGCATTAGCTAGTAGCAATGTACCGTTTGATCATTATTTTGATTATTTGGTAACGCTACTAGTGTGAATCTTACCCAAGGCAGTCAACAACGCCGCATACTTTTTGTCTTGTCATTGATATGGAGTATCATACCCATAAGTGAAAATAATCTTAACGCCCTGAGCGTCTGTGTTTATAAATTTTTTTTTTTTTTTTTTTTTTTTTAACATCTTTTTAAATTATAAATATAGATAAAATAGACTTGTAATTACCATACAATCTTGCCTGCTGTCACTTGTACTCATCTGTTTTCGCCGTATTATATACTTAAAGTGTTGTGTTTTAATGTGCAATGCAATTATTAATACGACCTAAGCTCAGTTACTGTATATATATGTATATGATTTCCTTAACTTTTGCATATTGACTCATCATTCAACGTTCTCCTTCTGAATGCCTATATAAGTGTCATTTATATACTGTTATTTATATATGCCTAATTACCTTGTATTGACTCAAAAAGTTCTGTTCCTTAACTTCATTAAAAGAACAATCTTTAATAAGTCGAATTCTAAAAGGCTTTTAATAACTTTGCAAAATTTCCATATTGATTGAATAACATACAAAATAATAAATTAATTTCAAAAATCATAATAGAATAAACTAAACAAATTATAAATAAATTAGCATACATGTAAATAAATAAAATTAGTTAAAATAGTATTGAAATATACTAATATAATTTATTATTGTCCTTAGCTAGTTATTGTGAATTACCATACTGTGATTACAACCACACATTTCTTCTTTTTATTTTCTGAGATTTCAATATGTCTCACTATGCTGTCTGTATCATGATTGCTATTATTGTATTATGCATTTATGCACTTTTCTCAGTCCTGTCCAGCACATTTATAGAGAATATGCTTATCCTAACACTTACTCAATTATTTCCACAGCCTAAATGTATTTCTTTATTTGTAACTTTACTACCAAATGGGTAAAGACGTTGCGCAATACCGAATGGCTGTTGGAATATTTAACGCTAGATTACGCATTTGCCGTCGCAAATATACAATATGCTTAAATATTGCTCATGAATTGATGTTTTTATTTGCTATATTTCTAAGACTATCTCAAATATCTTTACACAATCACATGGACGCTGCCCTAGTATGTGCCCTTAGCGTTGTATTTATCAACCTTGTACGTTTTATTTTACTTCTATCCGGTGATGTTGAACTCAATCCAGGTCCGCAAGATCTCGGAGCTTTGGGGCTACTTCATCTCAACATTAGATCAATTCGGCACAAATTGGACTTTATTAAGGACCATTTATTACAATTTGATATAATGTGCTTTACAGAGACACACCTTACTGATGTCGTTATGGATGACCAAATTCAAATTGATGATTTTAATCACTCAATGTTCCGTAAAGATTATACGTCCCATTCAAGCGGCCTACTAGTCTATGTAAATCGTTAGTATCAAGGCGAATGTTTGAACTAGAAAATCCGCAAGTACATTCAATATGGTTAGAGATCAAACTTAAAAATTTGGTCACTTTGATATGCTGCTTTTACCGCCCGCCAAACAGTGATGTTTTATTTTGGGATAATCTTGATATCATGATTGATAAACGCTAGATACTAACCCTAACATTATTATGTTAGGGGACATAAATGAAGATCAACTGAAAAACAACACACGTCTTTCTCAGACCTTATCCTTGTACAACCTGCGTAACGTCATCACTCAAGCTACACGGGTCACGGCCAATACGTCTACGTTAATTGATCCAATTATAATTTCAGACAATCTGACCTGTTTAGACTGTGAAGTAATTAATATCCCGCAATCCATAAGTGATCATCATGCAACGGCTATTCATTTTAAAACTCCCGTTATTAATTGTAAACCAAGTCAAAGACACGTTTGGTTGTACAAATATGCTGACTTTGAGCGCCTTAACAATCTTATTTCCGATACAAACTGGAATTTTATTCGAGAGACCAATGTTCACGAGGCTACCATGTTGTTTACAAAAAAACTTATTGAACTCATGAAACTTTGTATTCCGCACAAACTAGTTACAGTTAGGCCTAATGACAAACCGTGGTATGATTCTCAGATAAGAACGTTATCTCGTAAACGGGACAGACTCAAACATATATCTATTAATAACCCAACCGCAAATAACTGGAACAAATACAAGCAAATTCGAAATAAAGTTAGCAATATGATTAAACAAGCTAAAGAACAATTCCATGCAAACCTTGAAACATCTCTTACCGATTTTAACTCATCAAATCCAACAAAATATTGGAAAACTTTAAAACAACTCATGAAAATGAGTTCTCACTCTGATACCATACCGCCACTACAATCGACTGATTCTGATGGCAATCTAATTATACATATGTCAAATACCCAGAAAGCAAACTGTTTAAACAATTATTTCGTCTCAATATCCTCATTAGATGACTTGACTGGAGTCCTACCCCCATTTATCAATCTTGCCAATGAAACCATGCAAAATGTATCAGTTTCCGAATCAGAAATCATAGATATTATCAAATGTTTATTTACAAACAAAGCTGTAGGCGGAGACCTCGTTAGTCATCTAGTTTTAAAGAAAACTTGTCACTCTATTTCCAAGCCCTTATGTATTTTATTCAACAAATCATTAGATGAATGTACATTTCCAAACTCATGGAAGTCAGCTATAGTGATGCCATATTTAAAAAGGGTGATCCTAACCTACCATCTAATTACCGGCCAATTTCGCTTTTGAGTTGTGTAGGCAAGCTTATGGAGAGAGTTGTTTACAAACATTTATACAATCATTTAGTTGGTAATAACTTGCTGTATTCTAACCAATCGGGTTTTCTTAAAGGTCATTCAACTGTTTCTCAATTAATTGATATATTTCATCAAATAGCAAAAGGTATTGATGAAAGGAAATTCACATGCATGGTATTCTGTGACATTTCTAAGGCATTTGACCGAGTATGGCACAAGGGTTTACTCTTCAAATTAAAACAAAATGGTTTTAACAGTAATTTACTTAAATGGATCGAAAGTTATTTAAGTAGTCGAAAACAGCAAGTTTTTGTCGGGGATTCTACTTCTCAGGCGCTAGAAATAAACGCTGGTGTTCCTCAAGGCTCTGTCCTTGGTCCTCTATTTTTTCTTGTTTATGTAAACGATATTGTACAAAACCTTCAAAGTATCTCTCGTCTGTTTGCAGACGACACATCCCTTTCATATACTTGTTCAAATTCGACCGAACTTGAAATGGTACTCAACCATGATTTAAGTGTTATTAACACCTGGGCAAAAAGATGGCTTGTAGACTTTAATCCACAAAAAAACGAGGCAATTCTATTCACAATACAATCATCCATTCCCCTCCTACATCTTCTTTTTAATAATGTGCCTGTTCAATTTGTTGAAAATCACAAACATCTTGGTCTCACATTCAGCGCTAATGGTAAATGGCACGATCATGTCTCCAGTTTAGTCAAATCATCATCAAAAGTGCTTGGCATCATGCGCAAACTAAAATACATGATCTCTAGAAAGACGTTGAACCAAATTTATATTTCACATTTAAGACCACTATTAGAGTACGCATGTGTCGTTTGGGATGGTTGTGAAATGTACGAAAAAGAAAGTTTAGAAAAAATTCAGAACGAAGCGGCTAGAATAGTAACCGGGCTTACAAAATCTGTTTCCTTGACTAATTTGTATTCTGAAATTAGCTGGCATAGGTTATCAGAACGTCGAAAATATCTTAAACTAACTTATATGTACAAATTACATAATGGTCTATGTCCCAGTTACTTAATGAATTTATTACCAGAAACTGTTTTTCAACAATCTACTAGAAATCTTAGAAATGCAAACGATTATGTTATAGTATCAAGACGCACCGAACTCTATTCGCGATCTTTCATACCGTCGGCTATCGACCTATGGAACAATTTAAATAATGAAATTAAAACGTGTACTTCTCTCTTGCAATTCAAGACCGCTTTAAAACAATTAATGTTAAGAAATCGCGAAACACCAGCATATTACTTCGTTGGTGATAGAAAAACATCAATTATACACGCCAGACTAAGAAATAATTGTAGCAACTTAAAACTACACTTATATAACAACAAATTGGAACCTTCGCCTTTATGTATTTGTGGTGAAGTTGAATCGGTTTACCACTTCTTTTTTACTTGCTCACTATTTACTGCACAACGTACAACTTTTTTCGCTACGTTACAATCTATAGAACCATTAAACTGTGATACTATTCTTTTTGGTAATAGTAGTTTTGATCACGATGCAAACTGCAAAATTTTTCTAAATGTCCAACAATTTATTAAGACGACAAAGCGTTTTTCATAATCTTGCAGTAGTTAAAGCTTGACTTGTTATATGCTGGACAGGACTCGTTTTTTTTTTGTTTTTTTTTTCCCCCCCAATTTAGTTTGCCTTTCATGATTATTAATTTCTCGTACATTTTATTAGATTGCTTTTCTTTTTATTTCCTATTCATATATGTTTATTTTCATATTTGAGCGTACTTGTGACTCGTTCAAAATTACATACATCGCCCGAAGCACGTAATTAAATCACACAGGGAAAGACCACATATAATGTTGTTAGAACTTTAGGTCCTACCCTTTTTTCATATGAATGTATCGATAAATAATTTATGTATGTATAAATGTCATTTGTACTTGTACTTCAATATGAAAATAAAATATGTTTAAATAAATATTTTATGTATCCTCATTCCTGATTGCATTTTTAGAATTGTCAAAATAAAAGATAATTCATTTGTCTGTTTAATTGCAGTAAAATCACTGCTTTGTTGAGCAAAATCGTTTTATACAATATACATGTACGCACAGTATGTACTTATGCCCAGCACTGCAATATTAGTGTTTGCTCCAAAATACCTTTGGAATAGAGAGTTTTAGAGACAACCGACACAAGGGCTTCCACATGTTGAGTAGAATGCGTGTGACTCGAGGGTTGTCATGTAAGTACTGACACTGGATGACATGTTTGAAGATATTAGAATAGAATTGCGCATACATGTCGTGTTAGATAAAACAACCATACAAATTATTGTAGACATTCTTTCTGATATAAGGGTCCATGGCTGCAACTACTGGATACAGAATGGAGATGAATGTTTTAAAGTCGCCTAATATGTCTAAAGGATTATACAAAATGTAAAAAAAAAAAAAAAACGAAATAAGGAAAACATCCCCGCCCCATGGTTTGCGTGTTTTTAACGAATTAAAATAATTAGAAGACGTTTGGTAGAGGGTCACACAAGAAACATTTCTGGGATTATTTTTTTTGAAATCCAGAGAGTGGTTTCGGACCAGACGAGTTTTAAAAAGTTTTTCAGTGTTTTTCAAGCTTATGGTTGCCATGGTAACCGGAGTTTTCCATATATTCAAATGAGCTGAAGGAATTCGTTACAGGACCATTCCAAGGAACATTTGTGGCAATTGGTTTAAAATCCGCCAGGCGATTTTCAGAGAAGAAGTAAATTGTTGCCGACGCCGGACGGTGACTGACCAGAATAGCTCACTCTTGATACAAGAAACTTTATTTACCGCCAGATGTGCTGCAACACTTTCACATTAGTTATAAACTTATTTACCAACATAAATATCGGGCAGACATATAATTTTATATTTTGGTTATCTTACGAGTTGAAAAAGGTTATGATTAACCGCAAGGTGTAAAGAAACAAATAATTAAATATTAGTTAAAGGTGCGTGTTAGAAATTTGTTGCAAAACAAACACATGTATCATATCACGAAATATTGTAGACGCAAATACAATTTGACCGAAACGACTTCGGTCAGTTTCGTGGTTCTCGCCGTTAGAGCGCGCAACGGGAACCAGCCGTATGTCAAAACAAACAAAATGGCGGAAAGTGGAAAGTACGTCATTCGCGCAAAACATGAAATATACCGCTGTTTTTAGCATTGTCGACCATTGAATGATATAATTTTATATTAAAATGATCACTCTTTTTTATATAAATCATCATATGTGATATGATATTGATGTTGTTTTAATATATGATATTAACTGATATTGCAATATTGATTACAACGCACCAACATTTTGTGCGCCTATCAATAATTTCCCCCAGGGGGGGGAG
Organism: Congeria kusceri; assembly: GCA_027627225.1. Lineage (NCBI taxonomy): Eukaryota > Metazoa > Mollusca > Bivalvia > Myida > Dreissenidae > Congeria > Congeria kusceri. The sequence continues at coordinate 58,876,381 of CM051032.1, read as the reverse complement.
CGGCGGGCAAACCCAGGGGAATTAGACTTATTGTACTTTGGGGGGGTCTCATTCCCCACCCTAGGACCAAGCATTTTTGTCTAAATCCCCTCAATGGGGGATGCTTAATTGGTGTATCTAATGGTCCGGGGGTCACTGTTGAGTGTTGGCGTTCTCGACATTGTTTACCGAGGTGTTCCGAATACGTAGGAAATCTAGGTCAGGGGGGTTGCACAGTGAGCTTATAATTGCTTCCGCTGTAAAGATAATCGTTGTTCAGAAAAATTATTCTGCATTTTGCAAATTTAACATTATGTCGAAGAAAAGAAAACTGGATAAGGTTGTGGAGGAAGAATCTGTAAGTCAATTTAATCAAAAACGTGCTATAATGCAACAATTTTTATGTGTGTGCACATTGAAATCTAACTTTTAAAGGTGGGGAACAGGAATTAATCGCAAATTGTAAACACATTGTTAACCAATAGATCTTATTTTGGTATTGGTTTTTATACTTTTTCCGTCAAATATGATATAAAAATTTAAAAAATTGTATTTTTTTCGTGTATTGTGTATCGTTATTAGATAAACGGAGGTCTAAAAACCTAGTTCTGTGTTTGTTTATTTTCTACTTTCATTTTGCTTTGCAACGAATCTATGCATCTTTTAGAAGTTTTAATATATATATACGGAATTGCATAGATTAGACAGTTCATGTTTACAGATAATATTATTGCGTGTTTGTATTACAGTATATCTTTGCAATAATAATAATACTTTAATTGAACTTTATTTGTTTCAGGTAACTATCACAAACAGAATCTGGAATGTCTCGCCATGATTTTCCAGGGGATTATTCACCTGATTGCAGTATTTCGCCTTGAATTAGCATATTGTGACACACAACACCACTGATATAATTACATTTATACAAAAATATATAAATATTATGTAATGTGTGTTCAAGTTAAGTAATATTATTAATTGTCCAAATTCAAGTGAATATATTTAAAAAAATAATAATAACATGGGTGAAAGTTTATCCGGAAGTTCCAGATTCTCCCGATCGCTAGAGACCATTTTTCTAAATCGTGTAAATCCGGTGAGTTTTTTTTCGGGGGGGGGGGGGGTACGGTACGGGTCTCATTTCGTTCCTTATGTACTGATTACTAAAACAAAATTCTTATTTTTATGCACAATCTATTTTTAGCGGTGTGTTTCTTCGCGAACAGGTGGTTCTTTACGGACATTCACGAATATACGTTCGTTTTTGTCCGTTCCAAAACGTAATTCAATATTTACGCAGGCAAATATATACCGATATTTACCGAATAACATCGTAACATATCGGGGGGGATAAATGGTTTCCCAGATGTCTCGAGTTTTTATACAAGGGTTTTCATTGGTTTATTTTCTTCAATCATCCAATGAAATATCGGTTTATAAAAGTCTGGTAACAACAAAGAAAACACACACACAAAAAGATGAACAAAAGATTTTGACAAACAGCAGCGTGTAAACAAAGAAAATGAAGTTTCTGCCTGAGGGATTCAACACAAAAGAATTTGAAAAGACCGTGAAAAACAAATGGCGATGTGAATGGTTAAATGAAGTGGACAGCAATGGGGACAAATGGGGAAATTGGTTACGAAAAACCGATACTGCTGGTGTCGCTTTCTGTGAGTTTTGTGGAAAAACATTGAAGTATGCGTCGAGTGGGAAGAAAGGAATAAAAATTAACTTTTTTTGGTGTGAATTAAAAAGTTTTATACATAGGAATATAAGCTTTTCAAGCTGTGCAAATAAGCTAGATTCCAGGAGCTTCCGGGGGCCTCCGGCCCCCTGGACCCCTGGTCAGGGCGTTGCCCTGAACCCACCGGGGGCCCTGCGGCCCCCAGCTATTTTTTTCAGGATTTTGGATTTTCCTAACTTTCACCCATGTAATAATGAATTGTTGTTATCATAACAGATGGTTGTTGATGGATTGTCATAAGTAGTTAGTAATCACACATCTGTGCGCATACAAAGTTCCAAGTAGAAACATGCTCGGGAAAAACATCATTGGTGCGAAACATTCCGGAAGCCGCAGACAGTGGAAAAATGATCCATTGGTGACCTGAATAATTTTCTTCGTCGATTCAGTCTGCCGGGCTATGACCCTTGACCGCTTTGTGATTTTGTGTAAAACCACTGCGGGAAGTAGCTATATATATTCTATAGAAAAATTGTTCATTGTGACATTGGAACCAGCATTAACTGTGACTGTCCAAGTTCCTGTTCAAACTGGGTAAACTGGAAATGTCTGGGGTATCAGCCCAACTTAATAGCTGGTGATGAACCTGCTTGGTTTTTTACTGTACTGTACTAAAACTTGTGAAAAAGTGACCAAGTACTGGTTCTGCACAGGAATATATTAATTAAAACATTTCCATGCTTTGCGCATTACTGATGTATATTTTGTGATACTTGTTTCAGTAAACTTGAATACTTTATGTAATTTTGTTTATTCGTGTGCTGTGGATGAGATTTTGAAATGCTTTATATTTATAGCTTATGATTAAAAGAGAATACCCCGGTGACATGGACTTTTTTCTTCTTGTGTTGTTTATTAAGTGACGATGATTAAGCTACATATATTTCTTATGATGGTACTAGTAGGACACATGTCTATTACGTGGAACTGCAGGACTCATCCTGTATATACTGCAGCAAAATCTACTACAATTACAGACTTTACGGCGGACACTTAACCTGCTCATTTTCCTTAGCCGATCTAAGCGGTTGATCAGTACCAAATGTGCATACTTTAATAAAAGTAACTACTGCCCTTCTTGAAGCAGAGGTAGGGAGAGAACGGCCGTAGAAATTATTTTATGATCGATCCCACACAACTTATGTGGGTGGGGCTGGGGACGAACTCGTGAACAACGGATTGACAGTCCAGCTCTCTTCCAACTAAGCTAGCTGGGCCCGGTTTGTATTCCGGTTGCAATTGTCGAAAGAAAAAAAATCATATAAAAATGACATATACATTAAATCAATATATCTGTGAGAAACTCATCAAATCAAATAAAACAAATTTTCTGGGTCCATGAAAATGTACTCAATGTTGGGCTATTTTTTTACACATTTAGTACAGAGTAAATGTTTGAAAAATTTACCTGTTAAATGTTTAAAAAATCGGTGGGTGGAGTTTTTAAAAGTAGCATGTCAAAAGAGTTTTATTGTTTACTTCTAATCGTAGGCTTGGTGTGTTCTTGTTCATTTTTGCCTATTTTGACGTGCTGCTCATGTGATCATTAATACTGTTATTTAGCCAGGTCTAAATTATGTGTGTAAACATTAAAATCGTAAATTAAAGCAATACGTCTTCATATAACATTAATTAATTGTTTATTTTGAGTTTTAATAGCAGTTTATGTGAAACTGCATCAACAGCTGATCGATGTTTACTTTAGAGCGAGAACGCGGAACCCCCCTGACCTCAAAATCTCGTGTTATCTCGCCAGTCTCGTTACGCGTGATTTGACAATGTCGAAATTGTGAATAACCAGGATCTAAAATCCGAACAAAATATATTTCCCAGGACCCGGAATCATTTGGCGTGTCAAATTCCCGTCTATCGGGAATAGCTTTCACTCTAAAGTCCTGCATATGCCCGCCGCTCCCCCCCCCCCCCCCGGGGGAAAATATTGATAGGTGCATTTACAGGACAAGAATCTTCTTTAGGTGTTTTCACATTGCAGTGTTTTGGTTATATACTTGTTTCCATGAAGTTTAGAGTCACATTGCATGTAACATTGCAGGTTAAAAATCTGTTCACATATGTAAGTGTTGCCTACCTCTGGGAATCACATATTTTACGACTATCTTCCGATAAGTTAAGTCAAACCCCTTTCGAGGACTTTGATTCTGCGCAGTCAGCCAACAGTTTGTTAGATAATAATACATATTGTTTAAAAGGCTTTTTAATTACGCTGGAGTTAAAAGATAAAAATGGACCTGTACTATCTACAATTTTAAAATTAAAAGATAAAAACAGCTCTTGTTTAATGTAACATAGCTTACCAACCACATACCCTACAAAACGCTAGCGGCCACATAGGTAAATGTAATAGATAAATTATGAATGTTATTATTTGCTCGAGTTAGATGTACTCAAGTTGATTTAAGAGGACAGTCTTTCAAGGAACCCAGGAGGAACATGAGAGCTCACCCCAATGATCACAAACCTAAGTGAGATGGGTTGATCCCGCCCGTGACTCTTGGCACATCCAATGGCCAAAACAAGGAATCACGCAGGGCCAAACAAATAAATTGTGTTTTGGGGAATGGTCTCAAAAAAGTTCGGTAGTTTTGTTTGTTTGTTTGTTTTAATTTTTTTTAATTTCAGTAAAAAACATTGAAAATTATATAAAATCGGATGAATTCAGATTTCACGCAAAAAAATCTTCGCTAAAAACGTTAGGGTCGGGGTTTTTTGCTAGGTAAGGTTGGGTTGCCCGAAACACTGATTTTTTTTTGGCCCAATTATGGGCACACTAAGACAATAGATCCAATCATGATCTTAGATAATGTACCCAGCAGGATACACAATCGCCAACCATTATTATGTGATTATGGGGAGATATGTTCAATGTGGCTGACTGCAGCATTGCACTGGGTCGGTGGTAGGGTAACAATTTCAACTGGCAGTGAGTTTTAATGAATTACAGTTCTGGGGAACAATGAGAATTTATAGTAGTCTGTGTTTGCCTAAATTTGTCTGTATGTGAGAGGGTGTTGATTTCTTTTTGGCCATTGTTAAAATATGTCTGCAACAACATAATTAAAATTTCATGTCGCCGCATTATGGTCAGTGGCAATTTGTAAAGTCATTCAATAGTTACCATAGTTGTGCACTTATGTGACTTACTTCACTGAAACAACTGTTGTGCTCAGTTATGGTGGGGCAGACTAACTTCACTGATACAACTGTTTGTGTTCAGTTATGTTGGGGCAGACTAACTTCACTGATACAACTGTTTGTGTTCAGTTATGGTGGGGCAGACTAACTTCACTGATACAACTGTTTGTGCTCAGTTATGTTGGGGCAGACTAACTTCACTGATACAACTGTTTGTGCTCAGTTATGTTGGGGCAGACTAACTTCACTGATACAACTGTTTGTGCTCAGTTATGGTGGGGCAGACTAACTTCACTGATACAACTGTTTGTGCTCAGTTATGTTGGGGCAGACTAACTTCACTGATACAACTGTTTGTGTTCAGTTATGGTGGGGCAGACTAACTTCACTGATACAACTGTTTGTGCTCAGTTATGTTGGGGCAGACTAACTTCACTGAAACAACTGTTTGTGCTCAGTTATGTTGGGGCAGACTAACTTCACTGATACAACTGTTTGTGCTCAGTTATGTTGGGGCAGACTAACTTCACTGATAAAACTGTTTGTGCTCAGTTATGGTGGGGCAGACTAACTTCACTGATACAACTGTTTGTGCTCAGTTATGGTGGGGCAGACTAACTTCACTGATACAACTGTTTGTGTTCAGTTATGGTGGGGCAGACTAACTTCACTGAAACAACTGTTTGTGTTCAGTTATGGTGGGGCAGACTAACTTCACTGAAACAACTGTTTGTGTTCAGTTATGGTGGGGCAGACTAACTTCACTGATACAACTGTTTGTGTTCAGTTACATGTATACATTTGTTGAATTTTTTTGGTGTGTTTTTTGTGTGTGGAAAAATCAGTTACTGTTGCAGTCATGAAAACATGATTATGCCTACAGTATTGATTACTTCGAAAAAAACAAAACAAGTCAATTGCAAATAAAACATTGGAGGAATAAAACAGTCATTCTATATCAGTCTAACGTCTTATTCTAACTTAAAGCCGCACAAAAGGTGAAAATTTCCATATTCAGACTCTACAATAAAATGGTTATCCCATTGTCTGGCTTAGCGTCTGTTTACATAAGTATATAACCTACATCAGAAACATTTGGTTTGCTGGATACTGTTTATTGCAAAAACACTGATCGTCCAAGTAAAGCTGTTTACAACACTATACTTATTTACCGCCAATGTTGTGGAGATTCATACCTAACTTCAGACTGTTCAAAAATCAAAATCCATTTATTGTATGAAAATGTGTATAAGGTTTTAGCTCATAATGGATTGTTTTATGTGTTTGTTATCTCAAGATTACAACTTTTTAGTTTAGTTTAGTTTAACGTTGATCACCTTGTTAGTGCTTTTAACATAGTATAATACTATTGTGTTTTGTGTTCAGTTCCGGTGGGTCCGATGGAGGCAGCTGGTGGGGAGGCTGGCTGGCTGCAGCTAAACAGCAGGTAGGGGCACCCACACCATATCACATTGGCAGTGATATTTTCACAGCTATGGGAATGATTCTGGCACCAGTAGGTAGGGAAAGATCTAGGATCCATAAGGGTACAGGGTGCTGCTGAAACGGGGCAGGTTCAAAAGCCAGACCAGTTCTTTGACATTTTCTGATAAATTGAAAAATTCAAGGTTTTTATCAAATAAATGCTGCTATTTTAGGTTGTTTAACATAGTCTATTCACTTGGCATTTAATTTTTTTCAAAAATACTGGTACATTGAATTTCAAAAGATATTGAACATTTCTGTTTTGACCAGCATGGGGGAACCTAATAGGAGCATGGTGCAGCACCCTGCTGTTTTGCTGTAGATCTTTCCCTACCCCTAGGTTAACATTTTAATAATGCCCCCCTTCAAAGAAGTGGGGGTATATTGCTTTGCACCTGTCGGTCGGTCAGATAGTCGGTCGGTCTGTCCGTAGACCATTTATTTCGTTTCCGCACGATATCTAGAGAACGCTTGGACCTATGATCATGTATGCTGGTTACTTGGGAGGAGAGGGAGACGCCTATTGATTTTGAGGTCAAAGGTCAAGGTCACAGGGGCTTGTAACATGAAATTTGTTTCCGCACGATATCTAATGAACGCTTTGACCTACGATCATTTAAGTTGGTATGCTGGTTACTTGGGAGGAAAGGAAAACGCCTATCAATTTTGAGATCAAAGGTCAAGGTGACAGAGGCTTGTAACATGAAAACTGTTTTCTCTGTAGACCATTTCGTTTCCACATGATATGTAGAAACGCTTTGACTTACGATCATCCAAGATGGTATGCTGGTTACTCGGGAGGAAAGGAAGACACCTATCAATGTTTAGGTCAAAGGTCAAGGTCACACAGGCTTGTAACATGAAAACTGTTATTGCCTGTTGATTTTGAGGTCAACAGGTCAAAGGTTAAGGTCACAGGGGCTTGTAACATGAAATTTATTTTCTGTACAATATCTAGAGAACGGTTTAACCTAGGATCATATAAATTAGTATGCTGGTTAGTCTTGAGGAAAGGAAGACCCCTATTGATTTTGAGGTCAATAGATCAAAGGTCAAGTTCACAGGGGCTTGTAAAAAAAAAAAAATTCCACTTAATAACAGATGAACCATTGGTACATGGTCCTCAAAGTACCGTAAAATCTCTATGTTTTCGGACACTTAAAAATAATTAAAAATTTTCGTGTTCGAAAATTTGGATGCACAAAATATTCCCAAATTACAGGTGTCCGAAAATTTATAGACACTATGACAATATTGCAATTACGTTCGGATTTGTCCGGTGTATAACGTTTTTTGCAGAATATACACGGATAGTATCGATTAATGATTGCGCTTGCTTGTTTTTTACCACGCCGTATAGTTTATTAATTTTTAGCAATGTTGCAATGGATTTTAAATAATTTTATATTTTTGATTTTGTTTTACAGAAAATTACACCAAGACTGCATTTTTGTCGACCGAGTTCAGAGATTACCATCTCGTATATTATTTACCTGTAATTAATGCAATATGCTTTTAAATGATTTTGTTGTTAGTTGTTGAACCAAAAATCTAAAACGATTGTCTTTAACACCTTCAAACATTCGTGCAACTTGTGATACGGTGCGATAAAACTGGAGCCTGTTTGTCACACTTATCGTGTTGTGTAGGGGCATAGTACCGTAGATACCTGAATTGTTTATTGGCACTATTTGGCATAACAATAGATTTCAAATGCAACCGGTATCAGATTAAAACAACAACTGTGAATAAATTAAGCAGAATTTATTGGTAAATAATTAAGACTGGTTAAGACTGGTTCCTTAATACGATAATTTCTACAGCATATTTATTAATATAATTCATGGCACAATAACGCTAATGTAACGGTCCACCGTCCCACTCATCTGCCAGGTTGTATGACCTTCATCCGGTTGTAAAAACACAAATGTCATGCGCGATGTGTCACCGGATTAACGCAACCAGGTTAGAATTCTGCTAAAATACCACTGTCATATAAAATGTCCGATAATTTAGATTCATTAATTATGGGTTAAAATCAGGATGTCCGAAAATATATAGTGTCAAAAAATAATTATTTTAGCTAAAAAAGAGGGTGTCCGAAAATTTATAGTGTCCGAAAACATAGAGCTTTTACGGTACATAGGTACAATGGTCAGTTTGAGTAGATGACCTATTACATAGTGATAATTACTGAATTCTTGGGTTGAGTTGTCAAATTTGATAGGAAGAAGGCTCTTGCAGAGAAGACAACTCCTATCAAGGTAATGGTTAACATGTCTCAGCTTAGATTTTCAGAAACAGTACACTTCTGTGATGAACAAGGCAGTCCAAAGGACAGCTCTATCCCCCGCCGTGATCCTTCATTAGATTTTTAATTGACTTTTAAGTATCACACTGACCTTAATCTGGCACAGTTGGACCAGATATGAAAGTACAGTTTCAGAAATTTATATATGGAGTTGACACGAAAATGGAAGCTCAAACATTTGACCTTTAAGTGTGACCTTGACTGCTCCATGCCTTCTGCACATCGCCTCAATGTGATAAACATTTGAGCCAAGTTTTATGAAAATCCTTCAAAGGGGCATAGGAGATATGGAGCAGAAACAAAAATGGAGGCTCAAACATTTGACCTTCAAGAGTGACCTTGACCTTGAGGTGACCTTCTGCACATTGCCTCAATGTGATAAAGATTTGAGGCAAGTTTCATGAAAATCCTTTAAATGGCACATGAGATATAGAACGGACATGAAACTACAGGCTCAAACATTCAACCTTCAAGTGTGACCTTGACCTTGAGTTGGCGTGACTGGCTTATGCCTTCTGCACATAGTCTCAATGAGCAAAACATTTTAGCCAAGTTTCATGAAAATCCTTCAAAGGGTATAGGGGATATGGAGCGGACGTGAACAACGGACATGAAAATGGAGGCTCAAAAATTTAACCTTCAAGTGTGACCTTGAGCTGTCATGAAAGGCCCATGCCTTCTGCACATCGTCTCAATGACCAAAACATTTGAGCCAAGTTTCATGACAATCCTTCAAAAGGCATAGGAGATATGGAGCGGACACGAAATGGAGGCTCGAACATTTGACCTTCAAGTGTGACCTTGACCTTGAGCCGGCGTGACTGACTCATGCCTTCTGCACATCGTCTCAATGACCTTAACATTTGAGCCAAGTTTCATGAAAATCCTTCAAAGGGTATAGAAGATATGGAGCAGACACGAAAATGTTACGGACAGACATACGGACGGACGGACGAGGGGCATTCCAACAATCCCGCTTCGCGGCGGGGGATTAACAAAGGCTGCAAGTCGGGGGGGGGCATACATGTTTTACAAACATCTCTTGTTATTTCCTATATTTATACTCGGTTTTGTCAGCGCAAGTGTTTCACATGTTTTATGATATAATAACTGTATTTTGAGTAAGAATGCTCTGAGATCGATTAAACAGGATTCCATTATGGAAACTAATATAATTATTCATTTTACAGAGTTGTAAAATCTTCTTCATAAAAGTCAGTGTCAGGCAGATATGTCTGAGACTCCAAGCTATACTAGTATGTAATGTTTGTTCACCCTCGTTACAATCGGAGACTCCAAGCTCTACTAGTATGTCATGTATGTTCACCCTCTTTACAATCGGAGACTCCAAGCTGTACTAGTATGTCATGTTTGTTCACCCTTGTTACAGTCAGAGACTCAAAGCTGTACTAGTATGTCATGTATGTTCACCCTCGTTACTCCAAGCTCTGGTAGTATGTCATGTATGTTCACCCTCGTTACTCTAAGCTGTACTAGTATGTCATGTTTGTTCACCCTCGTTACAGACTGAGAGAGCCCTGGAGATGGTCAGTGCCGACCTACAGGAGTTCACGGCCACCATGCAGTCCGACACTAAGAAGGTCGTGGAGAAGACGAAAGAAAGCATGCAGGTAGATTGAGGATTGTGTCTGTGTAAAAATTGTTGTGGACATTTCATATTTAAAAAGTGTTTTCAGCATTGTAACTTGATGGACAAAATTAAGTATTTAAGTGTAAGGAAAAACAACACAAAAAATATCACAGACAAAACAGTTGTTACAAATCTGAACATGCTTGAGGCCCTTGCCACTGCCACATACTACTATGCAAGTTTACATTATCTAATTTTAACATATTCCATTTGTATAAACATACATAATTTTCTTTACTAAATGTAGCTAACAGATCTTAATAATCATTCCTTAAAAGTTATATTTAACAACTTATTCAGAAAAATACACCGCAAGAAGGGGAGAAAAGCCAGACAGCAGGAGAAAGGGTCAAGAAGGGGTTCTTCTCCCTGATGGACGGAATCACAAAGGCGCTAACAGTGGACCCCGAGGTCACCTCTCCCCCGTCCCGGACCATGCAGCAACCTGCACATGGCATCTTTGACAGAGCCAAGGTAATGCCACAGGGCCCTCTATCTGTCATTTTTACAGCCGAAATAAGGCTGCTTTCCCCAACACAAACAGTGTCATTTTCCTCTTTAAATGTCAGAAATCCCCCCATAACATATAAATAACATATTGCCAATCGTTTTATCCTTAAAGTAACACTTTCAATTAGAGTGACTGTATTTTCTTTAAAGCGGTGAAATATGATACATCTATAATGGTTTATTGAAAGAAACAGACTGTTAAAAGCATTATTATTATGTTATTTTAAAATTCCCCATTATTAGAAAATGACGACAAAATTCCCCCAGTTGAGGACTGGGGGTGGCATACCTCAAATCAGAAAGAGGGCCCTTTGCCTGCTGTCGTGTCGAGTTACCAGGACCTGTGGCTACGGTCATTCATAAACTTAATGTTATTCTTAATCTTTAATACTAGCCAATGAAAATCAAAGCCCATTTTTATGTAACAAGCATATCGTTGGGCACGTTGAGACTGAGTTTGAGATTAAGAACAGTTAGTCATATATAATATGGCCAGTGTGTCAGGGGTGCACCTAGGGTACATGACCCCCATGAACATACTTCAACATAATCTTATTCTTAATCTTAAAGCATAGGACCTGGGGTCATATTCCAGAATCATCTTAAGTTTACCTTAAAAGATTTTCACTTAAGTACTGATTTTTGTGTGGTAATATTCTTAAAACTACATACACATGAGTGAAGCCAAATACAGTTAAGTAAGCAGTAGTTAATAATAAGTTGATAATCAGTGAAAAATAAGCAGAATTTCATGTACACATGGCATGAAACATTTTTAAGAAAAAAAACAATTTTAAAGGCTAAAGATAAGATTTTACTTAAAGATTTTTCTGGAATACAACTCAAGGGCATTTTTCACTCCTGCAATGTATTTTAGACAATTCAAAATGATGTGAAATTTTCAATAAATTTGCTGTGATTTCTAACCTGTTTTTGCCTAAGTGAGAAGTGCTATTCCAACCACTCTTCTAGCCGCAAGATGTATTATTTCTGTGCTTACATTTATATTGTGAATGTCTTTTTCAAAATTTACTTAAATAGTGATTTTATACTCAAACATTGTACATTGAAGTGTCATCATTTTGAATTTAGTTTGATATATACATTCGTCTCCCGATGGCTCGAAGTAGCAGGGACCAGCAAGGAAACTTCGAGCCATCGAAACTTCTAGCTAAACCAAGTTTTAGCAAGTGTACTTATACATATATGGGCGGTAATTCGTCTGTCTTAGTTTCAAATCTCCAATTGAAGAGTATTTAAATATATATCTATAATTGTTGTTAACAGAGATTAATGGTATTTATTTGAAGTTTATGAAAGCTGTGAAATCAATTAGTGAGCTCACACTTCTCAGGCGCATCTAATCTATTAACGACTCAGCGTGACCGAAGCCTTTTCGAGCCAAACAAACAATTAAATGTGTGAAAACTGTAATGGGACCGTGACTAACACTTCAAGCCATCTGAAAATTCGACCCTTCCGTATTCAAGCCAACCGACAGAAATTTATGTGAATATATAGCAATATTATATTTGTCCCTAGAAGAAACTTCGAGCCCAGCAAGTTTGAGGCATGGGGAGTCGACTATGTTTTGATAACATGTTTGGATACGTGCACAGTCTGCACCTTATACATTATTTGCTTAGACATCAAGAATTTGTGGAAACAGTTTTTTGCATATAGACAATGTTGGGAAGAAAAGAACAGCACTTAAAAACTTAAATACACACATACTAAAACACACACAAACATTTATTGTTTATTTCGTTTTAGCCCAATTGGTTAAACATTGAGCAGTTCTTGGTAAAATTATCATTGTAATATAATTTTAATATATTTTCCCTGTTTTATTCCAGATACGACTGCGGGCCGTGCAGGTAGACACTGGTACATATCTGAACGAACCCGCAGGGTCTCCGCATCTCTATGCTGATTGGTTGAAATCCTTCGACATCGAGGCTCACAAAGGGGAAATATCAGACCTCTTGGTGTCAATGGTAGAAGTCAGATCACTTTATACATCTCTGGTAATCATTTATATATTTCTGGATTTTGTGTACAGTCCTTTAAAATGTATATACTTTTATACCTCATTATATGAGGCGTATCGTGGGAAAACCGGGCTTAATGCATGTACATAAAGTGTCGTCCCAGATTAGCCTGTGAAGACCGCACAGGCTAATCTGGGATGGCACTTTCCGCCTACAGTGGATTTATGTTTACAAGAGACTTCCTTGAAACAGAAAATACCATAAAAGCGGAAAGCGTCTTGCTGGATTAGCCTGTACTGCACAGGCTGATCCAGGACGACACTTAAGCAGATGCATTAAGCCCGGGTTTTCCACGAGGCTTGCCTCATATATTGAATAGATCGATCAAAATTTAAATCAATCAGTTTTCATGTACATGTGTTTTGTTGGAATGCCTTCTTGTAGAATTTGCATTTATATAACTACTGCTACTTCCAGTTAAAAGTTTTATTCATTCTTTAATAAAGAAGATGTGTTAGTTATTGTAGATTTGGAGCCACTTTTAACACAATTGAAGTGCTTAGATATTACAGGGGTTTCACTGGCCCCAAAAAAGTTGTGGCCACCAAAATTCGCCACTTTTAGAAAGTTGGAGCCACTTTTAGAAAGTTGGAGCCACTTTAGAGTCAAGAAGAGTCATTGACCTACGTCACAATATACTTACACAAAAGTTATTTATTACTTATTGTCCTTTTCTGTTATTTTTATGATTATACATTCTGTCAAATTCTATGGTATAAAGAACAAAAATCACTTCATTATATATTTTTATTTTCATAATCATAACATTTATTTTCACATGACAAAATGAAATAATCAACATGACTAAAATATGATATGCCATCAATGAAAAGTTCAATGTTTAAACATATATTTATTAAACATTGTGTCTATTAAACATAGTGTTGTTTTGTTGTCTTAGAAATTAAATACTTGTATCACACTTCTGCAAATCTACTGAAAAAAGGTACAAACAAAGTTACAAAGTTACACTCTGAATAATTTAATATCCTGACATACTAAATACATTTACATTTGGTACATTTGTTACCAGATTTTGGACACTGAGTCTGCACTAAGTACAGCACAAATAAATACAATAGCAAATCCAAAATAAATACAATAGCAATTCCATTTATACTTAAAACAAAACAGAAATCGTTGCTATAATACATACCCTTTGTTCTCAAGTGCTTTGTGATAGACTCTTTTTTGAGAACATTGCAACCAGATGTAAAGGAATTCTTGAACTGACTTTTTACACAATAGTCACAAAACAAAGACTTGGTTTTTGCATTTTCTGTCTTATATATGTAAGCTGTTGACCAAACTGTTAAAATTAGCGCATTCCTTAACAAGCGTGTAAAAAAAACAATACACTTACCATGATGTCGATTAAAGACATTTTGGTACTAATTATTCGTCATTGTCCTATAATCTCACTAATTGATTGTTTAAGATCATATGTCGGCGTAATCACCATTCGTTAATCCGCTAATTACCCCCCCCCCCCCAATAAAGTTGTCAATTGCTTTACAAACATTATGCAACAATAACACGGTTCAGTGACTCCATTTATGCACTCTGACCTGTGGGTCGCTTATGTTATCAAAAATCAATACTGTAAATAGTAAATTCTAGCATTGGATATAAATCGACAAAATATTGTTGTCGCCAGGTAAAATCGCCACTTTTGAAATGTTGTCGCCACTTTCGCAAATTTGTCGCATTTGGCGACATTGGCGATCGACAGGGAAACCCCTGAATGTATTACTAGTTGATAATGGTAGCTTCTGTCCCTGCAAATTTTCCCGTGTATAATATTCTTATCGGTATCATTATTCTTTGAAATCACCGTATTTAAAGACATCTTTTTATACTAACACAATTGCAGAAATTATGACTACCGAGAGCTAATGAACGCGATTTTTACATGATGAATATAAGACGGCATATATATAAGACAGAATGTGGTTTCGGACATTTAGTCTGCAGGTTTGATTTATTCCTCAGTCAGTATACATACACCCATTGTATGTCACATTCATGGCTGGAATAGTGTGAAATATGTCATTTCACAGGCTTGAATAAAGATAGATATATGTAAGATATGTAAGCATCATTGTAGATATAACATTTTCTGAAGTGAATCTTAAAAAAGAGTTGTATCATTCAATCTGAATAACAGATGCTGTAGTTTACGTTGGGCCACACTCCAGAAACATTAAGTTGATCTTAAAATGTATGCACTTAGGTTTACGATTTGGGTAAGGTAAATTTTTTAAAACCACATATAACTTAGTGAATCATATTACAGTTAAGTAAATAGTAGTCAATTTTTAAGTTGATAATTAGTGAACAAAAAGCAGAATTCCATGTATAAATGGAGTAAAATGCTACAGAAAAATGACAATTTTAAGGCTAAGGATAAGATTTCACTTAAGATATTTCTGAAATACGGACCCTGCAGTTAACCATTTGATCAGAATTAAAACCACTTAACTCTTTTTTTACAAGTTTTAACAACTGTCACAGGCTGGTGCACATTAATGACAGAACATAGACAAGGAAGCTTTCTATTGATCTTCAGTGTAACATGTTTACTCAGTGTATTTATGAGTGAATCACTTCGTTGGCATTCATCTTTAAAATGTTCAGCTCCCTGCATTGACAGAGGCTAAATAAATTCAGAAAATTAATTAGCTGTCTAAATTCTTCAAACAGGATCTCAATGTTGGCTCAGTTGCAAAAATAATGTCAGTAGTTTGCATATTTTGAAAGTTTTGCTGTGTATAAAACACAATTTTAAACTTGAAAATGATGGTAAAGTTGACAGTGTCTAATAGGATGATGGATATTAAATTAATAAAAAATCACTATGAGGCATCCATCTATTGAAATGCCGTTCAACCGTATTAGTTTCGTACATACGAATAATTTTTTGGCAAAGTAATTAAACATGATTAGTTTGCTAGTACATGTACTACATTACATGTCTAACGTGCATGTAGAATTATAAGGGATTTCGCATTGTCTGAAATTATGTGTCCTTTAGCTGTCCATAAGTAGTCTTCAAAGTAACCCACTTGCCCAAAGCCCGGGATAAGTAAAAACCTATTTGGCAAGTTAAAATTTTGACCTGTCTCCCCAACAGGGCTAGTAAATTAAAAAGATTCATTTAACAAAAATACAAAAATGTTCAGAGATTATTCTCTAAACATAGCATAATCACTTGATTTTCTATCTGAACATCATCACTGTCATTTGAACTGATAAATAAAGTAATGTCTAGATTTTATTTCCACATTTCGGAAAAGTTCAGGTGAATTCAGCCAAGTTGGTATTGTATGGCCTATGCAGAATTGGCAAGTCCTTCCTAAAGTTTATTGTGAAGACTGTATAAGGTGAAATATTCATGATTAGTTAGCTAAATGAGAAAATAACGTAATTTTACACAGACAAGTTTTATCTGTGGTAAGGTTTCATGTGGTTACGATGTCACAGTGCTTGTTAAAACAACATAAAGCCAACTTTTATTGTGTAAACCATATGTAATACAAGGGTATATCCGGACGGAGGTTGGCCATTCTTCTACATGTAGCAAACAGAAAATAGTATTTACAGTAATAGTACAGTTAGTTGGTGTCAGACAAAGCACATTTGTGAAATATTTTATTCGAATACCAATGAAAACTAGACAGCACTTGGACAGCGCATACCTCCACCAAGATAGGTAATCCAACTTAATGATTTAATTTTCCATGGATAGGCTACCTCCCTTGACATAGATTTAAAAAATAAAGAATCCTTCAAAAGATTCATGGATCCAGATGGTGATCTGGATCACAACCACAATATTAACAATATTATAGCATTTCCATCCTTCCCTTTCTACAAGTCTGTTCATACAATTTTTTTCATCAATTTTAATACAGACAAACAGCAGCGATTTTTTTCACTGCTTTGGGAATAGGTCAGGTACCCATAAAATTGGGAATTTCGTATCGTGAAAACTTGCAATTGGGACAAATTTAAGAAAGAAATTTAATTAATAAACAACTTTAAATGGCATTTTATTGGTTGAATTTGGTATTTTAATGGTGATTATCTATCCACGTACAAATAAGTTCATGATTTACAGCTTAGAATCATATTTCCTAAGTATTTATCATTTTATTACTTCTGATTAGTTTTGTTTTTTTTCCAATTGGGAAAAATAAACCATATTTGGCATTGGGATGGGTCCATTTACCAGACCCTGTTAAATAAGGAAATAAATCACTGAACAAACAAACCAACTGTAACCAAAACACAACCTCCTTTGTGGAGTTAACAATGTTTATGTTGTCAATGTTGACACCAATTACCATATTGAATAATAAAACTCATTAAAATATATAGTTTGTCCAAAAAGTAACTTGTTTTCCTAGTTATTAAATGTTAGATTTTTTCCCAGTTTGCAAGATTTTGTGTATCAGAAAATCCCAAGTTTATTGGTATGGCCAAAAGTGTAAAAAACAGAAAGATGTATGCAGGAAATAAAATGAAGGTCAGGGAACATCTTATCAATATCCTTCAGTTTTTTAAAATTGTAGTGTATTGAAACACTCTGCAGGCATATCGTCTGTTGGAAGCCAGATGATGTCATCATCTTATGTGCAAAGAAGACTTATAGCCCCTTCTGGCTTTCAAGGGACCATACATAACAGAAATAGGAACCACAACTCATGCCTCTGTGCGTCTATTTTCTAGGCACCGTCGGAGGTGTCGCACCAGGATTTCTTATACTTAGACTTGTAGCCCCTTTCAAGGGACCATACATAACAGAAATAGGAACCACAACTCATGCCTCTGTGCCTATTCTAGGTACCATCAGAGGTATCACACCAGGATTTCTTATACTTAGACTTATAGCCCCTTCTGGCTTTCAAGGAACCATACATAACAGAAATAGGAACCACAACTCATGCCTCTGTGCCTATTCTAGGTACCGTCGGAGGTATCGCACCAGGAATTCTGGCGCCGGTACTTTTACAGAGTGCACCAGCTGAAGCTTGACGAGGCGAGGAAGCAGGCGCTCATGAAGCGGGCAGAACAAGCCCAGGTGAAAGAAGACTCCATCAGTTGGGACGAAGGTCTGCGGATGTTTAGTGTTCATGAGTCGTACTGCAGAAACATCTTAAAGGGGCATATTCACAGATTTGCAAATCATAATTTTTCAAAAATGTTGCATATTTCAAAAATGGAAATATTATATATAAAGAAGCGAAATAACATTCCTGACGCAGACATATATGTGTGGTTTATTTATGAACTTCAATTGAATTTGATTAAATTATTAAGTGTTTGTAACACTTTCAGTCTATATTTTTAAAAACAGTATCCTTTACATAGTGTTAAAAATGCTCGGCAATGTATTTAAGTTCGGTTGGCCAAGTGGTAAGCATGACAGACTTGATCTGGAGGTCATAGGTTTTTGTTACATTTTTCAAAAATACAAAATCTGTGAATAAGTTCCTTTAATGGTATCTGAAAATATATTCACTTAAATCAACATTTGGTAATGTAATATTTCTAAAACTACATATACAAGTTTCAGAAATGTTTTATTCCCCTTACAATGAAGTGACCTAGAGTAAAACATAATGCTGATTATTAAAAAACTAAAAATAGCAAAATGTCATATAAACTTGGGGAAAAAAATAATTTTTACGAGATCAGTGTTTTTATGTTGCCTGTAAATTACTGCTCACATCAGCTTGTACAAAGGTTGGTGGATGTTTAGTGCTTATCTATTGTAACTATGACGAGGGTTGTCTGGAAAGTTTGTAGAATTTACAAGTTCGGAAATGTTTGAATATTTATTTATTACTGAAATAATTCACACCAGTTTGAAGTTCTCTGTACTTCAGTAGAACTTTGTGTTGCAAAGACTATGTTAATAAAGACCATTTACCCTTAAAGCTTGTCAAAATGCACTGAATTGTTTTAGGTATCCAACAGTATAATTAAAATGCAATTTGTACCTTTCTTGGTGTTTTTGTGTAACACAGAGGTGTGGAGTGGAGATGAAGAAAGTCCAGGTGATACACGCAAGGAGACCAGAGTTAAAACAGAAGACCCAAGCACACGCCTGCAACGGCAGACAGATACAGGTGATGACTCAGTGAAACTGAAAGAGGAGACAACTGAGAAGAACAGACCAGCCTCAGACCAGGATTCCAAATCAATTTCAGCATTTTCTAGTGAAGCTGTTGAACAAAAGGACAGTCCCAAGTTAAAAAACACTGGGGAGGATTCTTGTGAGAATAGTGCAGCAGCCAAAACGCCAAGTGAAGATGTTGTTGAGTCTGAAAAAGTTGAAGACAAGGCAAACACAGAAGAAAAACCTGCTGTTGTAAAGAGTGATTTAGACGAAACACAGGGTGGCAAAATTGATACAATTGTCAGTGATAAATCTGTTTTGGACAAATCTGCTGCTGCAGTTGAAGAAAATTTAAGTGCAAATGTGGTACCAGCAATAAAACAGGATGTCAAAAAAGATAAAAAAGAGGCGGAAAAAGATTCTGCAGAAATTTGTTCCACAACTGCTCAAGAGGTAGTGGACAATAAACAGACTGAGTGTGATTCAAAAATGGAAACAGAGAAAACTGTGGAAGTGAGTGGTCAATTGCAAACGAAAGTGAAAGAAGACATTGTTGTTGTTGGAGACAGGATTTCCCCTACATCAGACTCCAGTGGTACTAAGGGTAGGCCTTTTATTAAAAAAATATTTTTGTGGGTCTTACAGTGTGTACCATTTTACATTTAAAAGTAGAGTATATCTACCAGGTGACTATTGGAAAGGGGATTTTAGATGGTTCTATAACGTTTAATTTTCATTTATTGAAATAAAATAAGCCTACATGATAGAAAGACAAACTAAAATCATGATGAATATAATAACAATAATAAATATTCATCAGTACCCATGGGTGACTTATCATGAACACACTTCCTGAGAGGACATGACCCTACCTGCTCTCTCAATCAAAAGGTTTCACTAAAACATCACTTTCCAGCTGATTCAGCTAATTTAAACACTTATTTGCTTTTAACTTTATTTCAAGCAATTCAAGTTAACATGTGAACATTATACAAAGACATATTCATAATAAGTGTGCTTAGGATTGAAAAACAAGGTTGATTGGACACTTATATTAATTCCTCTCCTTTTATTTATTTATAAAATTCTCCATTCAAAAGGAGCAAATCAGTTCAAGGAGGAATAAAACTTAACACATCTGAATATATATTGATATCTCACTACATGACCATACGATTATTTTGTAACTTATTATGTTTAGTAATCAGACTTTTTCCACACATCAGAGGTGACAAAGTCTGATATTGTCTAAATACTTGTCCATTTTTTACATTATCAGTCTTCACAAATAAATGTTCAAATCAGTGGACTGTCGGTCCACCAAGCCAGCTAAATAGACTGGACCGAAATACAGTTTAGTTGAGGATAGTTCGCTGATTTTCTTTCACTCTCTTGTATATTCAATCTGTTATACAAAATAATTAAATACAACCATAAGTTTTAGACTTTTAATTCTCTCATTAAATCGGAAATCATTAGTTCTACAAAGTCAGTACTACTGGAATGGTGGTTCAATGGCTAAATAAGTACTTGTTTTCTTTTTTAAGGGATTACCATTTTCATTTTGATTGAGGGACCTTAAATTGATGGACTGCCGGTCCAGTTAACTTACACATTTTGCTGGATCTGGCAAAAAATTGTTGGACTCAGTCCACGGTCTACTGCTTAATCGTGAAGACTGCATTGTTGGCCACTCGTCCATACAGTAATCATGTAGTAAATTTGCAATTGTCTGTACATGTCCGGGACAAGCTAAGCCATATGGACAATTTATTTCGCCACCCGTCACATGATCCTGTCACACTTGCAGAGTCCAGTACGGAGGACTGGGAGAAGGACTTTAACGACATGGACATCACGGCAGAGGACCTGAAGGCTGCCCAGGAACTCGCTAGCAAACTCAACATGTCCGCTGCCGAGTACAACACACTCACAGGCGGAGAGGAGGTATATGATGTTAATGCTAGTATGACTGCATTCATACTGGTACGCGAAACTCACTTTCTTAACTTCAACATACAACACATTCACTGGTGGAGAAAAGATATATGATGTTAATGCTAGTACAACAGTACAGCATACATACTGATATACAAAATTTTCAGTTTTTTTACTTCATTGTACAACAGCATCATAGATGGAGACGAAGTATGCAATGTTAATGCTAGTACAACATTACTGCATACATACTGGTATACGAAACGTTCAGTTTCTTCAGATCATCATATTTTCATCAGAATATTCTGATTTTTATGTGTGCTCAGAATATTCAGAGTTTTGTGTGTGCCAGTTTTTGGCAACATTTATACTGCTAAAACATGATCTTTCTCCTTAAAGGTGAGATGGAAAGTCAGTTTTAGCTAAATACTTTTCATGAACATATACACTTAACCAGGCCTTGTTAGTTGTACCTAAGTCTCATTACCAGTATTTTGTGACAATTTTGTACATGTAGATAATGGGGATTTTTGTCTTCAGATTTGTGAAAATAAAAGTCTATTTAAATGAATACTTGAAATATACTAGTACATGTATATGGTTTTAAAAATATACCTAATTATGCTATTGCAAGATGTTTTATTGAAGAACTTATAAAGAAAGCTGTTATTAGTTTATGTTAAAGACAATGACATCCTGTGTTGTGAACATTTACATTGAAACACCATTACCATTACATACCATCACAGTTGTATTACTATAACATGGATGTACTGGATATTGTTTGTTTCACATGTAATGATAAATTGAATTAATATAATTGTGAAAGTTATAAGAAATAATGTTTAATATCCATAATGAATGTTTTTAATTAACTCATTCAAGAGTGTTTCATGATGCAGAAAATTGCCTCAATCAAATTGTTTACATACAAATAATCAACATTTTTAGCTCGACTATTGGTTGAGAATAGATGAGCTATCCTACTACCCCCTGCGTGGCGTCCGAATTGGTTAAAGTTTTTATTTAAAAGTCTTGTAACTTCAAAACTACACAAGTTATTCACCTGAAACTTGGAAATAACCTTTTTCATCAACTCCAGTATCAGGGGCAACATACCCCGTAACTCTTTCTGTATTTTGACAGAGTTTTTCCCCTTTTTCACATAGATTTTCTGGTTAAAGTTTATATTCAAAAGTTTTGTAACTTCAATACTACATTAGCTTTGCACTTGAAACTTGGAACTAACCGTTGTCATCAACTCTAGTATCAGGAGCAATGTTACCCATAGCTCTATTTTGTATTTTGACAGAGTTATGCCCCCTTTTCACTTAGATTTTCTGTTTAAAGTTTATATTCAAAAGTTTGGTAACTTCAAAACTATGTAAGTTATTCCCCTGAAACTTGGAACTAACCTTTGTCATCAACTCATGTATTAGGGGCAACATTTCCCATAACTCTGTTTTGTATTTTGACAGAGTTATGCACACTTTTGTACATAGATTTGGTGGTTAAAGTTTTTGTTCTAAAAATGTTTGAACTATAGAAGGCTTCACTTAAATTTTTGTATTTTAACAAATTTGTGCCCCTTCCACTATCCAAAATATGAACCAACTGAAATACTTCAAATAGTAGAGCGTGCTGTCCTCTGACAGCTCTTGTTACATATATTATGCTTACCATCAAGTACATTTAAAAAACTAGTATTCAATAAAATATTTATTAATTGTGGTAACATTGTTTTTCAACTGCATTTATTTAAGAAATAATTCTCGATTTTGAGTTTTTTATCTGTAAATAAGTAACAATTTTGAGTTCTGATGCGTATGAATTAAACCACAAGGGTGTTAGCTCGAGTGGTTTAATTTACGTGCATCAGAATGAAAAATCGTTTATTTACAGATAAACAATGATAAAGCAAAAAAAAATTCAGTTGTAACATGATCCGAAAGAATATTCTGCAATTACAATGCAAACTATATTTTACAGTTTCGGAACTACTTTTTCTAGTTGTTTATTGGCAATTTAACAACAGACGCAAATTTTGAGCGTGTCATTTTAGAATATGAATTGGAACATCATTAACCATTACATCGCTGCAACAACTTGCATTCTTTGATACAACTCTGAGTCTCTCTGTTCGCAGGATGAGGACTGGGAGAACTGGGAGTGAAGACAGCAGGGGAGATAATGCTGCATAGACTACACTGTTTAGAACAGACACGGCTTTCCTAACTGGGGCAGTATCCACCAAGCCATTTCTAGACTTAAGAATAATGAACAGACTTACACGCAAGAAAAAATACTTGTGTGTTCATTATCAAATCATTCTAAATAAAGAATTCTGTAATAAGAGTTGGTTAAATACCAGTTTAGAATTAAATTAACTACCTTCGTAGAACATAACAGTTTCAAGAATATTCTTTATTCTTATGCCTTAAGTCTAGGAATGGGATGGTATGGGCCCAGGACGTAATTGCTGAAAAATGTGTTTCGCTTCATTCTGTACATCTGTATTCAACGTCTTTGGATGATTGTTCACACTTTCTTGGTTGTGCTATTGTCGAGTTAGGTGCCTTAGATCTTTGAAACAGCAGTTATGTTTGAAATGTTATATGGTGTATTTTCTGTGATTTTCATTCATTTGTAAGTTTTTAGTTTGTATTGTTTCTGCAACTCTTAGTGCTGTGCTTTGAGGATTTTGTATGGGCACATTTTAAAATGTGCATGTACAATCTTTCAAAACATTATTTTGTATGGGCACATTTTAAAATGTGCATGTACAATCTTTCAAAACATTATTTTGTATGGGCACATTTTAAAATGTGCATGTACAATCTTTCAAAACATTATTTTGTATGGGCACATTTTAAAATGTGCATGTACACTCTTTCAAAACATTATTTTGAAAATAAGCAGAAGAAAGTGACAGTATAACATGAAAGCAGACAGGTAAACATAAAACTTTTGAAGGAAACTCTTAACATATCGACTAAATCAACAAATATGAGTGTCGACTTTTGCATCGTTTATTAGTGTTGTGTAACAACTGTGAAGTCGGTGTTATTATATGTATTGGAGTTTCCGTCTGTATAGCTGAAAACTTGTTTGTGATTAAGAGTAGCCAAATTGTGCGTTTTATAACAATTGTTCTTATTTACTTTTCTTCCATTTTAATTTTATCAGGGGGTGTTTTAATTTATGTCACTATGTAAGATGTAAGATCGTGCATACACTCTTTAAAAGGCATTAGTGTTGCTGATTTGAATATTTCAAGCATTCTATAAATGGCAGTCACGTCACAGACTTCTATAAGAAGATGGTTTACTAACATAAGTATGCTTTTTCTTCACATACGCGACAGTAAAGGGGCAAAGGTACAGTTCCAAACACAGTAAAGAAAAAGACTTTTTAAAGTTCTTTATCAAGCGAATGTTGACTGGTTTATGGGTAGTAACGAAATGTAGTTTACCTTTTTACGTGGGTATTTGCTCTTATAATATTTTCCATTATCTCTCATATGGACAGTCAGTGAACCGATTTGTAAGGCAAACATTGGTAGTGAATCCTTAAGAAACTAGTTTAATTAGCCAGAATATGCAACTCGAACTTATACAGTTAATGTTTTACTGGTGTGTACAAATTCATGTCAGGCTTTGACACCCCTTCATGGTCAGTGGGTTCATAGAAAGCGGAGACTGTGCATAGCAACTTCCGGACATAAAACATGCCCCCGGCGTCTTGATGCGGGAGGCATATAGGGATTGGTCTGTCCGTCCTTCCATCAGTGACAAGGTTAAGTAGATTTTACCGTTTCGTCTAGCACCAACACCACTTACTACAACACTTGGATACTTACACAGTTGTTGCTTATGACCATTCCCTATCCACCCATATCACCCAACCTCACTTTGACCTTGACCTAATTTGGACTAAGAAATGGGCTATCCAGCACCAACCGGGGGCATGTGTGTTTATCAAACACAGAATCTTGTTTTTTCTTAGTGTACATCTTAATAAAATGTTCTGGTTTGACTTGGATGACTGATCATCAGTAAGAGTTTCAAGGTTATTTCATTCTCATACTCCATGCTTATTTTTTGGTGATGGCTTATAAAGCAATGACATCGTCAGAGAGATTGGTTGTTGTATGGTATAGTGTTTGTTGTTAATATATGTGATATGATGAGCTATTATATGAATACAATTTTATCCTTTAATACTTATTTTGTCATGTGTTTCCACATAGTGGTCAATGTGGTTTGTGAGAGTGTTTTTCTGTTTTTAGCTTGACTATTCTCCAAATAGTCCAAGCTATACTAATCGAATGTTCGTCAACGTCAGCGTAATGCTCTTGTTAAGGTTTGCTTGCATCAAGTGTATATCTCTGTTGTAACTACTACAGATATACAATTGAAACGTCACACATGTCTTCAATGTCATTATGTGAGATCACTGGCCAAGTCCCATGTTTTTATGTGACCAGCATTTTAGCAGAATTATGCCCCTTTTTTTGTACGGACAAAGGTCCATAACTGACAAGTCAGTCTGAATAGTCTAGCACGCTTTCCTGAGACTTATGTGTGTAGGGAAAGATCTAGAATCGAAAAAGGTACAGGG
Organism: Congeria kusceri; assembly: GCA_027627225.1. Lineage (NCBI taxonomy): Eukaryota > Metazoa > Mollusca > Bivalvia > Myida > Dreissenidae > Congeria > Congeria kusceri. Next base: position 58,850,809 of record CM051032.1, on the reverse strand, counting down.
TGCTGCTGAAAAGGTTCAGGGTGGAAAGACTGACCAATTCTTTGACATTGTCTAATAATTTGGTAAATCCATGGTTTTCAACAGTTAAATGCTTCTACACTGTCATGTCACTCAATTTTAATATTTCTCCCTTATGGGCTTTAACAAATTATGAATACATTAAAAAAACTACATCTTTATGAAGTGCATTGAAGTCCCTGGTTGGACATTATACTGAGTTAAATGCTTCTAATGAAGGTTTTTAAACACCAGTCATTTGCCACTGGAAGTATGCAAAACGAAAATAAATTGATTTTCATAAGATATTCAACACTTCTGCGTTGACCAGCCCAGAGGGCATCATGGGGAGATTAAAAACGAACAGGGTAGAGCACCCTATTTCGCTCTAATCTTTCCCTAATGCCTCAGTCACACATTCCCGATTTTTACTGCTTTTTCAGCTCACTTGAGCACAAAGTGCTGAAGGGTGAGCTATTGTGGTCAGTCTGTGTCCGGCGTCCGCCGTCAACATTTTACTTTACACAACTTCGTCTCTGGAACCACTAGGCGGATTGGAACGAAACTTGGCAGGAATGTTCCTGGGATGGTCCTTTACCAAATTCCTTCAATTATTAAAATATATTGAAAACTCTGGTTGTCATGGCAACCAAAAGCTTAAAAACTGGAAAACTTATAAAATCTTGTCAGAAACCGCTGGCTGGATTTGAAAATAGTTTTTACAGAAATGCTCCTTGGGTGACTTTCTACCAAATTCCTTCAAGTCTTTTTGATTTGTTAAAAAACATGGCCGCCAGGGGCCGGGGCAGTTTCCCTTATATGGCTATATTGAAAACTTTAAAAAACTTCTAGTCTAGATTATCCCAAATGCAATCCAATAGTTTCCAGACAGTCATTCCTGACTGTTTATTATGGCTGCGCTATCGGGATGCTGTTGGGAGCCATAATCAGGAATTTGTGACTGCCGCATTACTCCAGTCATGATATTTCTATATAATTTATAATGCATTATCAATCCCGTTCCACAGGACATTGACCCGATAACGTCCCGAATTTGAACCGATACAGCCGAATCTATCCCGACAGATTCCTGACTATACAAATTCAGCTGAGTCTCCCTAATGTTAAGGGAAAACCTCAACTGTGGGGAGTGCTTGGCCGATCACGTCCAACATGTCCTGATAATTCCAGATTCTTAGGACAGCGCACCATCAGCTTTTCGACAACTCCAGACAGTGTCCCGACATTCCCGACTTTTTATTATTTGTATCGTAGCACTGTCGGGACACTTTTGAGAGCCATAAACGGGAATGTGTGACTTAGGCTTAATGTACATTTCATTAGCATTTATAGGGTACTTATTTTGTGATCAACAATTGGCAGTACCATGCATTGTTGTCAGGGGCCATATCCATGAAGCTCATCCTCTATCACAATTCTTATCTCGAGTTCTAACAAGAGCTGTTTGTAAAACAGTTATATGCCCCCTCGAGGTTAAAATAGATAAAAAGACTTATTTTTGATAATCTAGGGCCATAATTCCACTAACTGGGACATTTTTAGCTCTTGTGATTTAGCTTTTGTGATCGCCCGTTGTCCGTCGTGTGTGTGTGCGTGCGTGCGTCGTCAACTTTTCATTCAAACAACATCTCCTCCTAAACCACTTGGCAGATTTTCACCAAACTTCACAGGAATGATCCTTTGGTGGACGTCTTTCAAAGTTGTTCAAATCTGTCCGGTCCGCTGCATATGAAGGTCACCAGAGCTAAAAATAGATTTAAAAAGCGAAAACTTAAAAAATCTATGAAACCGCACGGCTCAGAGCTTTCATATTTGATATGTGACATCCTCTAGTGGTCCTCTACAAAGATTGTTCAAATGATGCCCCTTGGGTCAAAACTGGCCACACCCCAGGGGTCACATGGTTTATATAGACTTGTATAGCAAAATGGATTTTAAAATACTTCTCGGAAACTGCAAGGTCTAGAGGTTTCATATTTGGTATGTAACATTGTATAGTGGTCCTCTACAAAGATTGTTCAAATGATGCCCCTGGGGTTAAAACTGGCCACACCCCAGGGGTCACATGGTTTAAAGAGACTTAAATAGCAAAATGACTTTAAAAATCTTCTTCGCTGAAACTGCAAGGCCCAAAGGTTTCATATTTTGTAGGTAACATTGTATAGTGGTCCTCTACAAAGATTGTTCAAATGATGCCCCTGGGGTCAAAACTGGCAACACCCCGGGGGTCACATGGTTTATACAAACTTAAATAGCCAAATGACTTTAAAAATCTCCTCTGAAACTGCAAGGCCTAGAGGTTTCGTATTCAGTTGGTAACATTGTATAATGGTCCTCTACAAAGATTGTTTAAATGATGTCCCTGGGTTCAAAATTGGCCACGCCCCGGGGATCACATGGTTTATATACATTTTAATAGCGAAATGACTTTTAAAAAATCTCCTCTGAAACCGCAAGGCCCAGAGGTTTTATATTTGGTATGTAACATTGTATAGTGGTCTTCTACAAAGAGTGTTCAATTGATGCCCCTGGGGTCAAAACTGTCCACACCCCAGGGTTCACATGGTTAATATAAATGTAAATAGCAAAATGAATTTTAAAAAACGTCTCCTCTGAAACCACAAGGCCCAGAGGTTTCATATTTGGTTGGAACCATTGTATAGTGGTCCTCTATAAAGATTGTTCAAATGATGCCCCTGGGGTTAAACTGTGCACACCCCAGGGGTCACATGGTTTATATAGACTTAAATAGCAAAATGGCTTTAAAAATCTCCTCTGAAACTGCAAGGCTCAGAGGTTTCATATTTGGTATGTGACATTTTATATTGGTCCCTGCAAAGATTGTTCAAATGATGTCGCAGGGGTCAAAACTGGGCCTGCCCTGGGGTCACATTGTTTATAGAGACTTAAATAGCCAAATGACTTTAAAATCACCTGAAACCGCAGTGTTTTTGTATTTGATATGTATCATTGTATAGTGGTCGTCTACAAAGATTGTTCAAATTATGCCCCTGGGGTAAAAAGTGGCCATGACACGGGGCGTCACATGAATTATATAGACTTATATGGCAAGTGGGCCTTAAAAATCTTCCTTGTTGAAACCGTAAGGCCCAGAGATTTTATGTTTTGCGTGAAACATTGTGGAGTGGTCCTCTACAAAGATTGTTCAAATGATGTCCCTGGGGTAAAAATTGGCCACCCCCTGGGGGTCACATGGTTTATATACATTTAAATAGCAAAATGACTTGAAAAATCTCCTCTTAAACCGCAAGGCCCAGTGGAATCATATTGGGTAGTAACATTGAAAAGTGGTCCACTACAAATAATGTTCCAATTATGCCCCTGGGGTACAAGGTGGCCATGCCCTGTGGGTCACATGGTTTAACTAAAAAAAACATCTGACACTCCAAAGGCCCAGATCTTTATACTCGAGTAAGGCGTTTAGTGCCATTTTTCCCTCTTGTTATTAGCCATTATGATGCCTTAAACTCAGGTGAGCGACCTAGGGCCATCATGGCCCTCTTGTTGTTGGATCATTGAACTTTTGTTGATGAAGATCGGCTGTGAACTGTTGGACTTAGATACAGAAACGGCCAAAAAGGCCAATTTTAGATAATTCAAGGGCAATAACTCCACAATTCCTGGGGCGATTTGGCCGATTATTCAACTTGGCCAAGATATCATTTCCACAAACATGTTTATGAACTTTGGTGAAGATTCGAGAAACTACAGACCAACCGACATTAGCAAACCATTAAAAACTCCGCCATCTTCGATGGGGGACATAATTAAGAGATTTAAAATAACATTGTCAATGGAAAAATGTTTGTTCTTCGCCAGAATAAAACTATTTGATATTTTTTCATGGAACGGCCACAATTAATTGTTCTGATGAAAATGCTGTGATAATTTGCACTTGATAGAAAAATTATGTTCTAGAAACTGTATGATTGTCAGGCAAAGTAAAAAAGACTACATGTAATACACAGGAAGACTTTGTAATTCTGGAATATTACCAATCTTGAACTGGAAATGATTTGAGAAACAGAAATCAATGTTCCCAAGAAAATTGTTTTCCTTTAAACAAACTGCATGCACTTTCTCAAGTTGTTCATGTGCAGAATTGCTGCATTTTTAAGCGTCAATACAATCACTACATGTATGTAGTTCTATTACAGATCTACTAACTGTCCTAATTATGTGTTGGTAGTAAAAAATCTGAAGTAAAAAAACGTAAAGAAACAACACGAATCTCTCAAGTTTGTTAAATACATATTTATTTAGAATACAAACGGTATTTGAACACAAGTGGCGTATTGCTATATACAATGTATACTACCAGTACCAAATACAAAATAATACAAGTTTAATTATGTACCATAATTTTCTACCAGCATAAAAGTACTATTTTATTTTGGTGCACAGCACAGAAATACAGACAGAAGAGACAACAAAAACGATTTTTCTAAGATTCAAATAACTTCATAAAGATGTATGATTTGTAGGCAAATAATTATATTACTCATAATTTGGTAAGGGTCATCGTTTTTGTCTTATTTATTTACTGAGGAATGAATTTTGAAATATACAAGCAAGTGTATGGAGTACATGAATCTATAAATTAATAATAGTTGTAAAAATAACAATCATAAAGCACAACATGTTGCTTTTTTTAATTAATAAAACTATGCAATGTAAATGGAGGAATATAAACACAAGTGATAATTAAGGTATCTGAACAATAAGCAAAGGGGGATAGGATCAATTTAATTGAAAACATCGGTTAGTGCAATAGGCTAACTAAAGTACGAGTTGGGTAGTGGATGTGCGGTGTTTTTGCTAATGGTTCTCAAATCATTTTTCTCTGTATTTTTACATGACCCTTTTTCATTAAGTCTGTGACAATTCTGGAAAATGCCGAAACAGTAGAGTTTGATGTCTTTTTTGCAGACAGTTTTGGAGAACTAGTTGCAATGTTATAATTGCGATGGCCATGCAATGAGGTAAAGTTTTGCTATTTCTTTGATAATTTTCTGTCCAATGATGATAAATGATGTTAATGCAGGCTCTGAAGCCATCAATGTTGCATGTACAAATAACTGCATGCAAGGCTTCAACTGTCGGAAATCAAGTTCTATCATATCAATTTTTATGGTCATATGCAAACTGTGTAAGTTTGCTCAACATTGAATAAACAAACGTGTGTGCAAGCCAATCATTGATAACTTGATGTTTTTTTTCCAAACACAAGGGGCAATAACTGCGGTGTTTCTGGCCCAATCATGCTTATATTCTACTTCACCTGTAGTCTTACCTTCATAGACAAACTGCGCATGATTGGTGGAGATTGGATGAAAAATGACGTCTCTATCCTGAATAATGTCCATTTTTGTATATTTTTTTCACAAGCAAAGGGCAATAAATCTGGTTTTTCTGGCCCGATTTTGCTTATATTCGACTTCAACTTTAATCTTATGGTAGAAGACAAACTGTGCAAGATAGGTGAAGATTGGATGAAAAATGAAGTCTCTATCCTGAATAATGTCCATTTTTGCATATTTCTTTCACAAACAAAGGGCAATCACTCCAGTGTTTCTGGTCCGATCTTGCTTATATTAGACTTCAACTTTACTCTCATGGAAATAGACAAACTGTGCAAGATTGGTGACGATTGGATGAAAAATGAAGTCTCTATTCTGAATAATGTTGATTTTTTTATATTTTTTTAATAAACAAAGGGCAATAACTCTGGTGTTTGAAAACAATCTCGCCAATTTTTGGCGTCTGCCGAGATCTGATGGTCATACACAAACTGTGAAAGTTTGGTTAAGATCAGATGGAAAATAAAGTCTATATGTTGGAAAAAGGCATTTTTGCATGAAAAAGGGGCAATAACTCTAGTGTTACTGGTGTTATCTGACCCAATAACAATCCCATCGGAGATTTTATTGTCACACACAAACTGCAAGTTTGATTAAGATTGTATAAAAAGTGAAGTCTCCAGCATGAGAACAAACCCAATTGTTGACGGCACACGGACGACGCAGGAGAGGTCCCCTATACCAACAGCTCACTAAGCACTTCTTGCTCAGGTTAGCTAAAAATCTATGAAGACCAATACATGGTGATTTATAGATATACACTCATTATATTGTCTTTGTGTACTTATCTTTCTTAAAACAACCAACATAAACATAAATATGAATAATCATTCGATTTCAAATTCTGAAACTCAGTAATAGTAAACAGTATTATTTAGGTAAAGATGAATATTTGGTATTTTAAAATGATAAAATGTGTTAATCAAAGTGAAATTATAGCATGACAGTGAATTAAAAAATAAAAATAAAATCAACTAGAATTGTCACATGAGTGACGGATATACCCCCACAATATGGCCTTGTCACAAAACTATGGCATCCATTCGAAAGAAATGGACACAGAGAGAATGCTTTAATTTGTGAATGGTGAACAGTGTATTTGGAAAAATTTAATTTCAATAGGAGCCATAACTCTGTCAACATTTAGTGGTTTGTAACCAAAGTTAAACTTGATCTGTATTTTATGATGTTACACCTATGTACACAAAAATAATTTACACATGTGAAGCCTTTCATGAGTTATTGTCCATATTTTTCGGGAATTTAAGTCAAAAAGGGGCCATAACTGTGTCAAAATTAAGTGGTTTGTAACCAAACTGGAACTTGACCTGTATTTTATGATGCTACACATGTGTACCAATAATTTAAATATGTCAACCTATTGTTGAGTTATCGTCAGGAAACCATGTTTTTGGGGGAATTTAAGTCAAAAAAAGGGCCATAACTGTCAAAATTTTGTGGTTTGAAACCAAAGTCGAACATGACCCATTTTTTATGATGCTACACATGTATACCAAGAATTATTTGAAATGTGAAGCCATTCTAGAGTTATTGTCCGAAAATCATGTGTTTAGGAAATTTTAAGTCGAAAAGGGGCTATAACTCTATCAAAATTTAGTGGTTTGTAACCAACATCGAAATTGACCTGTATTCCATGATGTTTCACCTGTGTACCAAAAATTATTTGAATATGTCAAGCCTTTCTTGAGTTATCATCCGGAAACCGAAAACCAACAGACCGACAAGCTCACTCCTATATACCCCCCTTAAACTTTGTTTGTGGGGGTATAATAACAATTATTACGATATAAAATGATATAAAAGCTAGACACAATCATACTAAACATTACTTTCAAGCTACAATCACCCCATGCCATACAAAACACAGACTCAAAATATAGATTTGTAGCAAAACAAGTTTACAATACCTGTGGAACCTATACAGATTGTGACAACAACACATAAATCTATGAATAACAAGAGCTGTTAGAGGACAGCGCGCTCGACTATTCGAAGTATTTCAGTTAGTACATATTTTTGATACTGAAAGGGGCATAAATTTGTTAAAATACAATATTTTTAAGTAAAGCCTTGTTTAGTTTATATATTTTTGGAACAAACACTTTAACCACAAAGTCTATGTAAAAAGTGGGCTAACTCTGTCAAAATACAAATGGGTAAGGAGTCCCTGATACTAGAGTTGATGACAAAGGTTAGTTCCAAGTTTAAAGTGAATAACTTGTGTAGTTTTGAAGTAACAAAACTTTTGAATATAAACTTTAACCAGAAAATCTATGTGAAAAAGGGGCATAACTCTGTCAAAATACAAAATAGAGTTATGGGTAATGTTGCCCATGGTACTAGAGTTGATGATAAAGGTTAGGTCCAAGTTTCAAGTGAATAACTTGTGTAGTTTTGAAGTTACCAAACTTTTGAATATAAACTTTAAACAGAAAATCTATGTGAAAAAGGGACAAAATACAAAATAGAGTTATGGGGAATGTTCACCCTGATACTGGAGTTGATGACAAAGGTATATTCCAAGTTTCAAGTGAATAGCTTTTGTAGTATTGAAGTTACAAAACGTTTGAATATTAACTTTAACCAGAAAATCTATGTGAAAAAGGGGCATAACTCTGTCAAATACAAAACATAGTTATGGGAAATGTTGCCATTGATACTTGAGTTGATGACAAAGGTTCAAGTGAATAACTTATGTAGTTTTGAAGTTAGGAAACTTTTGAATATAAACTTTAACCAGAAAACCTAAGTGAAAAAGGGGCATAAATCTGTCAAAATACAAAACAGAGTTATGGGGAATGTTGCCCCTGACACTGGAGTTGATGACAAAGGTTAGTTCCAAGTTTCAAGTGAATAACTTATGTAGTTTTGAAGTTACAAAACTTTTGAATATAAACTTTACCCAGAAAATCTATGTGAAAAAGGGTAATAACTCTGTCAAAATACAAAACAGAGTTATACGGAATGTTGCCCTTGATACTGGAGTTCATGACAAAGGTTAGTTACAAGTTTCAAGTGAATAACTTATTTAGTTTTGAATTTACAAGACTTCTGAATAAAAACTTTAACCAAATTTAGACGCGGACGCCGACACCAGGGGTAGTAGGAAAGCTCACAAATTCTTTGAATAGTCTAGCTAAAAATACATATTATTTCATTAACTTACAGTTATATTCGTACAGGTTAATTCAATTTTGCGATCTGAAAACTAAAAACAAACTCTGGCCTCACCATTTTTGTACACATATTCAGTTTCGGATTCCAGAATAAAAATTTACTATTATTAACTATTATTTCACTGAAAAAAGTAGTATGAAGTAGGGCAACAGTTTTGCATTTCAGTATGAAATGTTACACAAACTTCACTCAAATATGTATCATTACAGATAGGGTTGTTTTGCATTTTAGTTTAAAATCTTATACAAACTTCACTCATATACACTATATTACAGGTAGTTTTAGATGTAGAGCAAAGGCTTCACATTTCAGTATAGGATCTTACATAAACTGCGCTCAGATATATGTAGTTTTAGATAGGGCGAAGGTTCCATCCCCAGGGTCAGTATTCTCCTGATCACACTCACTCTGCGTGCTCCAAGTGCTGGTGTTGTCTGACAAAGTCCTCTTATTTACACCAGAACTTCGCCTCCTGTGTGGGGTTTTCTCCCCCGTCATCAAGGAATGTTCCGAATATTTTGACAAGCTAATCTCCGATCCAGTTGACAACTTTGGCGTGCTCATAAACCGAGTTTTGCGGAGAAAATCAAGGCTTAGTCTCTTGTCCTGCCCATATATCGGTGAGAACACCGGAGTATTTTCCAACGCTTGCAGAGGAAGCCTTGGAGCAGATTTGAGTATGTTCTCAGGGTTCTGAAAGTTGCTGGACTTATCAGCCGAGTCTTCCCAGGGTATGGAGTCCGATTGGGAGTGCTGGGAGGTTTGACTGCTCGTGTCGTCTCCTCGGGGAAAACTGGACGCAGAGAAACTCAGCACATTCTTGCCGGCCATACGTAGGAAGTTCCTTGGAGTCTCGCCCGTGTTTTCAAGCGCCCCGGTGTAAGAAATGCAGTCAGATTCCTGAGACCACTGGAATGAGGAAGCTGTGTCTGAAATATTCGACACCTGTGAGCCATTGGAACGTTGCCTTAAAGAATCGCCTGCTTTTGAAGCATCCGTGGATTTGTTTCCCTGAACTGATGGTTCTAAAAATCGGTGATTAACATCAGCTGGCACACAGAATGTAGCATCAGACTTAGCTTTCTGGGGAACATTTGCAGGTTCTGGACTTTTTCTCACTGGTCTAAATGCACTATTCAATCCCGAAGTATTGATTGGTGATTTACTGGTTGCAAGTTCTTCTGATCGCACACTGCTATTATCGCTTGAAATATCTCTCGATATCTCTGATTTAGTACTTCTATTTGCTGAGCTAGTTTTGATGCTGACATTTTGATGAAGACTTTGCTCATCAAAAAGCACAGCATCCGACAGACTTTCAGGTGAAGCTCTTGGGCATCTGGCTAGGAATTCACTCTGCACAAACAGATTCTCATAATCCGGATGCACGGAAGTGTTCGTGGAGGCAACGCTATCAGCCAGGCTCTCACAGCTGACACTTTTTATGTTCTCATACACAGGACCATTACCAGCAGGCTTTCTAAACTTGTATGGTGACTGCGCATATTCTGTTACATTGACAGGGGACATTTTCTTCTTCCCTACTTCACTTTTTGATCGTAATTCATGCAATTTCTTTGGTGCCATTTTTTGAATACTGCTGCTTCTTTCTCCATTGTCTTTCTCCAAACTAGAATGCCTCGTTTCTTGTGCAATAGTACCAACTTGACCTTTCTTGTATGGTGAATTTTCATAGGGAACTACAGTTTCAGTATTAACATCTTGGGTATTAACATAACTGGACACTGCCGATTTCCTGAAACCTTGACTGCCCGCTGAATTCGGACCTTTGTTTATTCTGTACTCTGAGTACAACTGCTGCAGCCTAGCCTTCTCTGTCTGGTTGGTGTACAGGTATTCTGAGACTCTGGCTCCCGAGGGCAGGCTGCTGTAGCTGTCTGCAGAGTAAATGCCTTGCGCCTCGCTGTCCAGGTAAGGTAAGCTGGCTGCCTTCTTCATGGTGGAATCTGAAGTATTCAGACTTGGGCACTGAGACCTCTTCAAGGATTCCGACGACATGGACAGAGTCTCTTCCGACGACTGAAGCGCACACTTGCTGCTGGACATGTCAGAAAGCATAGCAGAGAGACTGGACTTTTCCAAGTATGTACTTGATCTGTGTCTAGTTCCAAATGAAGTTGCAGAATTCTGGCTCGGAGTCAAGTTCTCATTAGATCTTTCTTGCTCTTTTCCGTTCCAAGAACTGTCCTCATCCAGTGTTGGCTCCTTGAAGAAGCGACTGGAGCCCCCGGATCCAGCAGATGAGGACCGCCTTGAACATCTCAGTGGAGGAAGTACTGGTGAGCTCTGCTGGTCTGCGTCTGAGGAACACACTGACCCTGCACTCTTTGTATTCATAGAGTCTGTGCTTAACACTGGTGTCATATTGTTCATGCTCTGTGAACAGCTTTCATCGTAAAAAACTTCATTTTCTAAACTCATTTTCTTTTTCGATACTGCATTGGAGTTGTTTGCAGAAATAGATGTTATTTCATTTTCAAGAATGGGTGTAGACTGGAACACATTTTGGTTCTGAGAATTGAGGTTCATGTAAGCAGGACTGGCCAGGTTTGACTCGTCACTCTGAAAGCCACTAGACCTTGATCTCTGGGCAGACATGCTGCTTGTGTGGTTTGACAACGACAGTCCACGATCTGAGGGCAATATCCCACAATCTGAGAGGTAGGACGAAGAAGAAAAGTCCCTGCTATTCAAGCTATCCAGTGAATGTTTGCTCTCCAGCTGTCCTGGGCTGGGTTTACTCAGCAGTGAATTCTCTACTGAGGCTATTCTGGTCTTTGACTGACGAATGTTGAAACCTTCCTGCCGGGTACTTTGCACAATATCTGGCTGCTGTTCTGAAAGACAACGTCTTCCAGAGGAATCCGGCAGTGGCAGAGATGTATCAGAAAACGACAGCAATTTAGAGTCACTTGAATTCTGACTATCAGTTATAGATTCTTGTGATTTGTTCACGTTCAACTTACACAATGGTGGAAGTCTACCTACACCATAAATGTTATCCACTGAATATGAACTGTCCTTGTTCACAGAGTTGTCTCTAGAATTAAAGTCACTGTAGGACAAGGAGAGATGTGTTATGCCCCTAGAAAGGTCTTGTGTGACTGTTAAAACACGACCATTATCTGCAAAAACACGAGGTTCTGATTCCGTAGAAAGATATTTCTTCGAAACAGAGGTCATTCCTAATCTCTCCTCTGACTGTTCAATCAGTTTGCCGGGGTCTAAAGGTGACATGTCAACCAGATTGAACCTGTCTGTGCTCTTATCTGACACAAACAGCGAGTCATCACATCCCACAGATCTCATGGAATCATTTGAAATTACCGAAGCACGGCCTTTCTTGTTCCTTATCTCTGAGAGTGAGTTATTTTGTTCCTCAGCGTAGCTGTATGGTACCAACCGGTACTTGTTCCTTGTCTGAAAACTTTTTTGATTTGCAGAATCATTTAGTGATGGAGAATTTTTATCAGAACCAGAGTCATTTCTTCCGATGGCATACAGTCGTCCTTTATTTGGTACCTCATCAAGAGAGTTGTTCTGTTCATATTGATACAGCCTGTTCCCTGGGGATAAAGACTTCTCATGAAGAAATGACCTGGAAGACTCGTTTGAAATCTGGGACACCTTCCCCCTGGAATAGTCCATTTCTGTAAGACCATTGTGCTGTTCATTTGCATAAATCGAAGCATTTTGTTCCTGGGCTAAATACTGCAATCCTGCACTCTGTCGTCGAGTCTGGTCAAAGAAAGAATCACAAATCGAGTTGTCCAATATCAAGGACGGGTCGTGCTTGCATCGGGAAAACATTTCAATGAGGTTGTAGTCCTGCATTGATTGTTTGGATGTCTCCTGGTCGTTATGCAGCAAGCCTGAGCCGCTCTGATTTGATTGGTTGACTAGAGTGCTGACCTGCATACCCGACGCAGCCCTCGATCGCCCTTCTGCGCAGTAACTGCCGTCTGAAACACAACATTGGATTGGTAACGAGAACTCACACAAAATGAGTATATCAAACTTTAAATACAACTAATATTCAAATTTCAAATACCAACCAGGAATTTGATATATAGAGAATACTAGGTTAGTGTTGAGTACAGATAAGTTTATTTAGCGAAGCTTAGAAAACCTAAACCACGAGCAAAATAAACGTATCTGTATTCGACACTTACCTGGTATTCTATTTATCCCATCGGACAGACAAACATATGGACGAACAGATAGAGAAACACACAGACGGATGGCAAACCCATAGTTCAATCTTTGCACAAAGTTTTATGGTCATATGTACTTTTCGAATTATAACAGTATTTAGTGTATTTCTATTTTTAGTAACAGTCACGTGACCGTTGACCTCTGGTGAAAAATAAAAGGTCCTGCATAATCCTCACATTGCCATTTATATGTGTACCAAGTTTCATCGAAATATCTTCAGTACTTTTTGAGTTATCGCAGGATCCAGTTTGTTTTAGTTTATTTCTATTTTTAGTAACAGTCACGTGACCGTTGACCTCTGGTGAAAAATAAAAGGTCCTGCATAATCCTCACATTGCCATTTATATGTGTACCAAGTTTCATCGAAATATCCAGTACTTTTTGAGTTATCGCAGGATCCAGTTTGTTTTAGTTTATTTCTATTTTTAGTAACAGTCACGTGACCTTTGACCTCTGGTAAAAAATAAAAGGGCGTGCATAACAATCACATTGCCGTTTATATGTATACCAAGTTTCATCAAAGTATCTTCAGGCGTGACAGACGGACGGACGGAGGGCTAACCTATAGCCCCCTCCGGTGAAACACCCGTAGGGGACTAATAAATAATATGTATATACAGTCATACAAAATTAGCAGTTTGGCTAAAGCAGGCCGAATTCTTTTATTATCACTCGAGTGCCAGAAAATGCTTCAAGCCACCTATACAAAACAGAAATCTGAGCAAACCCAGTTCAAAATTCCTCAAGGCAGGGATAACGGGCCATGTGCTAATTTTGACCATTGTATAATATTTATAACATATAAATAAGATAAGCTAACAATAATCACATTATCAAGAAGTGAAAGATCCAGAACTAAATAGCAGGGTGCTGCACCCTGTTCCTTTATTGGTTCCCCCTTTGGTTAACACAGAAATATTGAATTTTTGAAAATCAATATAGTTTTGCAAACTTGCAATGGCAAATGAATAGACTGTGTTTAAAAACCTTATTAGAAGAATTTTACTGTTAACATCTTGGAATTGCCAGTTTATTAGAAAATGTCAAATAATTGGTCTGGCTTTCCACCCTGCTCCTTTTGAGCAGCACCCTGTACCGTTTTTGATCTTACATCTTTCCCTATATCAAATTATCACCAGCAGTGACTACTACTCCGTTGCTTACCTGCGAATGACCTGCCTTCCTTGCGCTTCCAGGTGAGTGTTGTCGGGGACAGGTACTTGTCCGAGAGGTGACTCCTGTCCGGGTTGTCCGGTCTCACTGCGGGGTCCAGCAGGTTGTTGGGATTCTCCACCAGTCCCTCCTTGCTCAGGTCTATTGACGCACTCAGCCACAGGTTGATGCGGGCAGAGGTTGTCGACACGTCAAAGATGGACGGCTTCTCTTTGGTCTTTTCCTGTGTTAACAAAGTATCTTTGGTGGTATGTTTAACATATGCACTTGACTTCATGAATCAGAATAAATTACCTTACAGTGTTGTTTGAAACATGGGTAGAACAAATATATGATAACTGTTTAGTTATAACTTGTTAAGTTATATAACTCTACTCTTTTGAATTTAGCCACATTTGGTACCCATTTGAAATTCAATTTCAGCAACATTTATCTCCATTCTGAGTACTGCATCTTAAGAGACCATTGCTCAAAGCAAAATAAACAAGCCACATGTCTGAAAACACAAACTTGACAAAGAATTAGAGAAACTGTGAACAATTACGCAACACAACACCATAATCCTCTTGCATACCCAGGGCTTTTTTTTTCACCTGTTGCGGATGGAGCCCTTTGGCCTGATTTTGTTTTGGGGGAAAACAGCGTTAATTTGGGCATTTTGGGGAAAAATCTTCACAGCAATCCAATTGAAAAAATCCTGGGGTAAGATCAGGTTTAGGGGAAAACTGCATGATATGAAAGAATTTTTCTGAGGGGATGATGCCTTATAACGGCCCCTACTATATAAGGAAATAAAGGCCTGATACCTGTTTGCTAGGCTCCTCCTCCAGCTGCGACGGCATGTTGGTTGGTTTGTGTACGCCCGACCCACGCCATTGCCCGGACCCCGCCTTCAGGAAGCCCTCCTGCTTCTGTCTGATCAGCGACGGGCCACTGGGGTGACAGCAGCCATAATACAGCAGCATGAACAAGGTACCTGCAATACATGGTGATCAAACATCTAACAAGAACATAATAAAGTATAAGGCTTACTGGTTTCTTTTTAAAACACCAAGCTCTTCTCTTTAATTAATTTAATTATTAGATTAATTTAACAGTTTTGATTAAATAAATACATTTCCAAAAACTGAAATGTCTTTTTTTTCAAATGAATGCCATCATTGATAAAACTAGAACTCCTTGAGTTGGATGTGTCGCCTGATGGGGCATAACTCAAGTACCATAAGAGCAATTATGCCGAAAACCTAACTTTACCTTCCTTTTACAATCTCCGCGAAAGTCGTGAATTTATTACTGGCCACGAGGACCGGTAATGCCCCAAATATTACTGGCCCGGACAAACTATTACTGGTCACTTATTTTTTTGCAAGAGACATTTTAATATGATAACAACAATATCTTTAAAGAAAACTAAAGCAATACACACTTGAGAGTGCTTTATTAACTAAAGCATGTTAATTTTGCAAGATATATTTGAATTCAATTGTATAAGTCAAAGTCCATTCAATGTCTTCAACACAATCGGTGACCCTGAAGTATGAATTTATGACTGTTGTGGAAACAGATACAGCAATCGAAGTCGTAAAATATTTTTGACCAAAATTTTCCCTGGACACGAGGACCAGTATTCAGAAGTTTTTCCTGGACCTCATAGTTTTTTATCGGCAATGTCCGAGGTCCGACGGTCTTTCGCGGAGACTGCTTTTATGCCTACTAACACTTACGTAAAGTTTCATAATCATTGCACAAAAGCTTCTAAAGTTACTGTCTGCACAAACTGAAGGGGCTGCAGCCGCCGCCAAAAGTAACCCCAAAATGTCACAAAAATCTTAACATAGAGTAATATCAAACAAAAGCTCAAATACCATATGTAAAGCTTCCAAACACCACAGAGAAAGCTGTGACATCAAACCAAATGGGCCCAGTGAACGTCTTGCACATGTACCACACAGTCATGTACACAGCTGTTTCCAGAAGCATCAGAATGTAATAGAACGCCTTGCGGTATCGTGACCGTCCGTCCTTCAAGTTCAGGAAGCAGAAAATGTGGATGATCGAGGCTATAATGGTGAACAGGCGACGCTCACACTGCGTCGAGCCGAACTCTGGATTCTGCTTTGTTATCCAGACCAGCATGATGATGAAATGCAGCACTGAAATAGTATGGCATTACAAATTTACTGTAAAACCATTATTATTCGTGGGACACCAATTTTCGTGGATTTCGTGGATAGACAAAACCACGAATTCAAGTGCTGCCGAATAAATTACGCATCTGAAACCAACCAGCAAGTCCACTTCTAAGCTGCCTATGAGCAATTAAGACATCTATGTAAAGAGCATATCGCGTGTGAAATAATGAGTAATAAATTAAATACTTACCATATAAGAATATCTTTAAATTCGACTTAATCCATTGTTAAGGAAAAGCTAAGGTATTTCAACATAAAACATACGCATCAAACCATACGCACATTTTTAACCTAAAGTTCATCAATGAAAATTTGGTGAGCGATATACATGTCAACAGTCGTCTGCAGAAATACATTCCTGAAATGTGTTCCTATAATAAGCAGTTCTTCAGTCCAGTTAAAATAAGTACATAACACAATCTTAAAATTGCCAATTATATACTCTTAAGTGTGTATCTACGGGAGTGTCTGAGTAAATGCGTTCAAGTGTGAAATCACTGGGAAATGACAGGTATTTATGTAGACAATAACCGGTTTCAGCCAGTTCAATTAGCGATATTCTTTACACGAAAATCATGGGATTTGGCTGCATGTGTATTGATTTTATTGCTGGCTGAGGTCTAGCTGGGGCCAAACAAACGATTTTAATTGACAGGTTTAATTGGTACATGATCAACAGGTATCCGGACAAAAGCCCCTTGGTCTAAAAATGCACACATGGACATAAGCCCCTTTGTATATTTGACAGAGTGGACATAAGCCCCTTGGTAGATATGACAGAGTGCACAAAAGCCCCTTGGTAGATATGACAGAGTGGACATAAGCCCCTTGGTAGATTAAACAGGGTGGACATAAGCCCCTTGGTATATTTGAGAGAGTAGACATAAGCCCCTTGGTAGATATGACAGAGTGCACAAAAGCCCCTTGGTAGATATGACAGAGTGGACATAAGCCCCTTGGTAGATATGACAGAGTGGACATAAGCCCCTTGGTAGATATGACAGAGTGGACATAAGCCCCTTGGTAGATATGACAGAGTGGACATAAGCCCCTTGGTAGATTAAACAGGGTGGACATAAGCCCCTTGGTAGATATGACAGAGTGCACAAAAGCCCCTTGGTAGATATGACAGAGTGGACATAAGCCCCTTGGTAGATTAAACAGGGTGGACATAAGCCACTTGGTAGATATGACAGAGTGCACAAACAGCCCCTTGAAGATTTTAATGTTGTGTTTCCCTTGAACAGCAATTACAGTTGCACGTTTTTATTGTTCTTTCTTAGGTGCAAAATGTAATATTTTTGTTTTTTTTGAGGTATAGATGGACTTAATGCAATTAATGAAAGTTATCAGTTTGTCAACAGTTGATTGCTATTCATGAAAAGTTTCCCTTTGATGGATGGAATTTTCTATTGAACTGCACACAATATACAATATCAGAAAGGGGCTTTTGTCCACTACTTCATAATCATCAAGGGGCTTTTGTCCACCCTGTAAAATCTACCAAGGGGCTTATGTCCACTCTGTCAAATATACCAAGGGGCTTATGTCCATGAGTGCATTTTTAGACCAAGCGGCTTTTGGGCAAGGGGCTTTTGTACTACACTCTATCAACAACTGCCAGTACATCTCTATTTACATCTTTTGGTGACCATGATTTCGTAATCTGGGCTTAATGACGGACTTGCAAGTTTACAAAGTAGTGATGTCAAACTGTGGATGTAATTTTGTTCAAGTACCAACGAAATTGTCGTTTTTAAAAGAAAACCACAAAATTTCATACCGACGAAAATTATATACGTTTACAGTATAACATATAAATGAAAGAAGTATCAGAAATAAGAGGAATATAGCAATGAAATATATGTATTTGTAATGTCTGTTTTTAAAACTTGAAATATTATCATAGCCAGGCAGATTTAGACTGGTCAAATCTTCAGTACACCCAATTCCTTTCCTATCGTATTTGAAACAGGAAAAATGCTGGAATTGTTAAATTTCAGTGAGAAAACGGTATACAGTTCTGATGCCCCATGACTTACTGAAAGTATTGTGAATTCATTTCACAAAGATCTAAGCATAAGCCATATACCTAAACCTTCAGCTCAAGACAACAATCTTTGTAACAGGAAATTGTCTCACCTAGGGGTACAACAACGTAAGGTTTGAAAACTGTGGTAAACAGCACAATGGACACGACACGTGCAGTGACCATCCCCGTCTGCCAGTTTACGTGAGCAAACATTGCGACGGCCTTGCGCTTGTACATCTTCTTGTAGGCCAGGTGGAGGGCATCTGCATAGGACATCATGGACCAGGCAATCGACATGAGCGAGAAAAACAGGGAGAAACCTGCAACAAGAATTCCTCATGCAGCAGCTCCTGATAACTGTGTTCAGTGATTTTTTCTAGTCAATTTGGGGCTGAAATAGGGCCCCATTCACAAAGCAAAAAAGTATCTTTATTCGCAAATTTTCCACCAAAATTCACAATTGCTAGCAAGTTTACGTCTTGATTTTTTGTGTGCTTTATTTTTATTCCATGCAAAGGTTTTTGTCTATACTGCTTAAGATGGTTATATCAAAAGGCATACAATACATTCCAATTCAATTAAAATTGGTTACAACATTGTGAAATTTAACCCTGATTGAATAACTTCATACAAAATAGGTCGAAATTTTATTTTCACAAACAATTATGGTATTACGACGCTAATTTTCACATTGCAAAGGGTTCCGGCTCCATTCACAAAGGTCTGAAAAATAAACACTTCCTCCCCGCAGAGTGAGTCAACAGAGAAATGTGGATTGTTGCAAAAATTCAGTAACAAATTTGTCAACCATTTTTAAAAACCATAGGTTAGTAAAGAATCATACACATGAGGAATATTCAGACTGACTCTTTAACAACCTAAATAAAATCAGTGTTTTGTTCGTACCTAATATTGCCTGCTTAAAACATACAAAAATAGAGGAAAATGAAACTCTATTCATACTATGAGTTCATGATTCAAATTGTTCTTGGCTTACCCATTAATGTATTAAAATTCTTCAGATCTGACAAAACAATGTACAGCTGCAGCACAAGCTGTGGCGCCGACTCCAGGAATATCTCGAACAGCCTGAGAATGCTGATGTCATTCAGTTGCCTGTAGGCATAGTCTAAATCTTCTGGCTTCTTGGAACGGCATGATATCAACCCCTGTCTGTACACACTTATGTACCTACACAACACATTGAACAAAAAGAGTATTTCATTTGATGTAAAGTAGAAAATCTGAACTATTTCACTCTAATATTTACAAACTATTCAAAGAAATAATCAATTGACAATTACACGAAAAATGCTCACTGGGGTATAAAAAAAATATATCAAATTAAACATGTACCAATCATTAATAAACTTAAATATTTATGACAGGGAAGAAAATAACATGAGAGTAATGATCTAAATTAAGGACTGAATGCTGCATACCTCTCTAAAGGTGCTAGAAATAGAGCATGCACCACAAGTGACTTCCAGGTGAGTGTTCTGTCAGTGACGTGCCAGTGAAAGCTAAACACCTGCATCAGCAGCGCAGCTAGGGCTACAAAGGTCAACGTCATTGCTCCCCATACTGAATGGCCTGATGACAGGAAATACACTGTCAAGGCAATATCTGAAATAAATAAGCACAATTAACGTAAGTTTGTGATGGGGCAAAGACCCTTAGAATATTGGCAAAGTGCGGTTACAATAAGGCTAGCAAGTTTACTTACACTAAGGCTTCAAGTGCCAATATTTTCAAAGTTGCGTAAGGGTATGACTACTCCTCTATACATGTATATGAGGTCAGTATACACTGACCTCATATTGGTAAGTGCCATTTCCTCGTAGCATGGTTCCAACAAGCTGCAAATTCATATTTTACCACTGATTATTCACTTAACAATGCTTCAACATAAAGTATAAACACTAATTTACCAATTGCATGCCAAAAAACCCCATAAAACTTACTTTAACACGTAATCCTTATCTTTTAAAAAATGCACTGTTCAAATTCTATGTAAAGCCCTCCATATTGCTCTGAGTAACATGAAACTTGCATACTGCTTTTTTATTGGTCAGTAAAAATACGGATCGCATATACCTACAGAATCAAATCTTCAGACAAATATTTTATCATGTGCGCAGCTGTATCTGCTATTAATAGATTTTGTCTAAACCGATATTGGTATTACCACTGTCATTACAGAAATATGTATATGCGAGTGTAGTTTATTTCATATCGTTACGAGGTTTTGTCGATAATTGCTTGATTAATGAGCTGTTTTCTTTTACAATATGGATTAACATGGATAATACTCAAGTCTTGCATACAAATTCAAGGACTTTTCAAGGGTAGAATTGTGATTTTCAGGGCAAATATTTTTACGTTTATAGACTTTAAAAACAACTATGCACACCCCCTGTACGTCGGTAAACCAATTTGCAGATGATAAATCAAATTTCAGAGAAAACATATCGTCCGCAATAGACAGGTAGGTACATATTTTTAATTTTTCGGCGATTTTAGTCAGTATATATACAAAATTATTGTACATACACTACGTCTAGCGTGATTTCTGCCTAAAACACAGACCCACCGTGGACAATTTTTCGTCAGCGTGGAAAATCACCGCGATTAAAAGGTGGTTCCATCGAGATAGAATCGCGGTGATAGTGGGTGAGCACCGCGGGCGTTATCGGGAAATCAATCTCACGGTGGACCACTGCGGTCACGGTGGGTCGCGGTGAAATACAGGTACAAGTACAGTTCGATATTTCAGACCGTATACTATTCGCAAAGTACAAATCGTCTTCTATTAACCCATACCTACCAATTAATATAATCACAGTTTGCAACTTTAATCTTTTTTATTTTGATCTCTTTTTTATTTTGATAATTTATTCCGAAGTTCCATGTTCGCAGTTGTGTTGTGAAATCGTAAACAAAGAGTCAAGGGCATTAATACAAGTCTCGCGAAAATTCGCAATCTGCGTGAATTGACAGTTTGACGTCTTCAAAGTAAAGCCGACAAGAAACCATAAAATAACACCTTTCTCGGCGATAAAATTGGCTTCTTTTGTTTAGAGAAGCGACATGCTTAACCAATCGCGTGTTTGTTACTCAGTGGCAATCGTCCTATTATGAAAGAGCACGTGCATAGCTCCGCCTTTCGAACTTTTACAGAGAACAAAGGTGTTGGTTATGTCAATCATTGTTATAAAATCACGTTTTTTACCGACATGTTAATCAATTGTTTTGATAGTCATATTAAAAATGCAAAGATTTGTCATAGAATCGGACAACGAATTTGATGAGGTCTTTGTGATTTGACTGACGCATATTTTCATTTTCCCGTTTTGTCATAATGTTCCGTATTTTCCGAAAACCATGTTCTTGGTCGTACCTGAAATAAAATGTAAAATATTTTTTAAAAAGCTCAATGTGAAATTATGACTCGCTAAAATCACCGCGATCCACGGCGATTTCTTATCAACATTTTTGATTGAGACTGTCACCGCGGTCACTGCTATTCGCCACGGCGACATCACCGCGTTCCACAGTGTATTGCCAGAAATCTACGTTTTTCTAGGAAAAAATATATAAATTTTCTGGGGGAAATATAAATATTCAAAACATGTATGTATTTATTTAATTTTTGGCATCTAAATCGACGAATTGGTGAACTAAACCGTTACAGAGTAATTATATAATCTATCTAGAAGGGCATTCAAATGTTTATTAGTTGATACCGTAGTGGTTTCTGGGTTAAAATCGATTATATCTTGGAATGGTATGCTCATTTATGGATAAAGCCGAACTGTTTGAAGAAACTGTGTAAATAAAGCCCAAACTTAAACAGGATAAAGCTCAAACTGCGCGATAAAATGATTATTTTTTGCTAAGAAAGGTTTGTTTTGTGCTATTTTTCATTACATATTTTCATTACATATTCATATTTGTATTATATGTAATAGAAGAAAAATATAGTTTATTCAAAAATTGTACCATGTAGCATATAAAAAACGAACAAGGCCAACATGGCCCATGATTGTCATGAATAACAATTATACAAATAGGAACAAATAATATTATCATGCATTAAGAAAGAGAAATACATTATATATATCAGCGCGTACTATATAAAAGTAGTATGTACTGTATACTCGTGCTTTACAAAAACTATCTGTATCTAAGTAATACACGAAAGTAATCTGTACTGTATTATCATGCTTTACAAACATGATCTGGGTCATGTACGGTCAAAAACTAGGTCAAATTGAAGATAAAGCTTGTAAACACTTTAGAAATCTTCATGAAACTTGGTCAGAACATTTGTCTTAATGATATCTTAGTAATACATAAAAGTGATTTGTAATGTATTCTCATGCTTTACACAAATAATTTTTTATCGTAGTTATACATAACAGTGATCTGTACTGTATTCTCATGTTTTACAAAAATAATTTAAATTGAAGTAATACATGAAAGTTATCGGTACTGTATTCTCATGCTTTGCAAAAATTATATCTAAGTTAAACATTAAAGTAATATGCCCAGTATTCATAAAAGTGATCTGTATTGCATATAACTTAATAAATAGCATTAATCATCTTGTACTGACAATATTTGTCATTTCAGAAGCTCTACATGCATAAACAGCTAGTAACTTAGGATTCTATGAGGAAAATAACTCTGTGGCTTTTAACATGCTAGGGTGACGTCTATAATACACTGATATATGTAATGTATTTTTGTCTTGTTAGTAGATGTTACATTCAAAAGTGATATTTATCTTCGAGAACAGGGAAAACTGGGCAAACACTATATAACTAATATCGGTATTATTCCACCTTCCCTTCTCGATGTTAACCCATTTAAGGTAAAATTGAAATTCAAAACAGAAGATATTTCTATAAAATAATGCCCTTGGATAGCCATTTATGCGTCCTTCTACACCTTCGACAAAAGTGTCAGTAATTCTTTGCTTAAACACAGAAACCATTGAGATTACCAACACCTTGTGCCAAGCAGACATGATAGAATCCCAATGAACTTAGATTACATTTCACTTGACTTGCCCAGTTGGTTGTTAGGGGGTTACTTTCAAGATCGACTACAATAATTTTCTATATCAATTTAATCAATTTATGTTCTGGATCACAGATCACCTTAAACAGTACTTAATCATATTCATTTTACTCATAGTTAAAAAGTTAACTATCCCTGTCTCCGATAATATAAAGTCATTATGTGTGCTGATTTTGACACCTATTTGTCTTTCACCCTTTAATAACATATTTAAAATTAAATAAGCAATGTTATTGTTGTTTTATTGACATTACAAAGGCATTTGATTAAATTGTAAGGGATATCTTTGGTACAGAATATACAGACTCGGTATTCGAGGACGACGTTTGACAGTTATAAAAGCAATGTATACTCATGTGTACACAAAAGTAAGACATCATAATAATATCGGAACTGCATTTGAGAGTCATTTAGGTCTAAGACAAGGCGAGTGTTTTGTTCCCGATTGTTTTTTCTTTGTATATCAATGACATGGAGAATATATTGTACTCAAAGGTGCAAGTGGTATTGATATAGGCATGTTAAAATGATTCCTACTCATGTATGTGGACATTGAAGGGCAAATTGTTCGCATTTTCGCTCGACATTCAGCTTGTGCTTCCTGCAAAACATGGTAATTTTCAGCAGTTTGATTGCCTATTTTTAATCAAATTTGTAAACAATTTACCTATGACACTTAACATAGTTATCACTCTAAAAGTATTTGGGGCATTTAAATCTCCTTTCTTATGTAAAAGTACAATAAGACATTCGGTCCATTTATCTGGAAAATATCCCAGACATAATATTGTGTTAACCAATTTCAGCAAATACGGAGGATGTTCATCTCTGCCATTTATTATAAATTCATTTAAGATCAGTTCTGGTGCCGCACTTTTTCCAGTTTTCATATTGGCAGTCCCTTTGAAAATTTCTTCAGCAGTAAAGTATTACTGTGGTAAGAACCTTGACAATGTTTACCTTCATAAAATTGCTGCACTATGCTTTAGTGAACTTTTGTGGTCAACAATGTTAAAATCTCGCTCAAAATGGTTTAAATGCATACATTTATTGCATTTACATAAAGCACTCTGTATAAGTTTGGTTATTATCCATTAAGTTTTACAAAATAGTTTGGACTTTATCACCTAAAAGTTAGGGCTTTATCAATTTTACATTATATTGTCCCACGCAAATAACAATATACCGCGTGTTTGGTGCATTTAAACAACGCATGAAGCAGATATACAAAGAAGAATGGCTGATACGTTAGGTCGTACATTAATAATTGCAAAAACACGAATTGATCAGTACTTTTTTACATAAAATATTGCGAACTTTTTTCTACATTCTTAACCCAAATTCGTACTAATTTGGTCAAATAATTGCCATTAGGAAACAATTGTAACATCGCATTATACGTACACAAAATCACTGCATCTTGTGCAATATTTTAAATGTTGAAACTTACCTTGAAGATATGAGTTTTTGTAAATAAATTATGGTAATAAGTAAGTTGTCCGACATGTTTTCTCTGAAATTTGATTTATCATCTGCAAACTGGTTTACCGACGTACAGGGGTGATGCAAGGGTCATCTATAAGCCACTTCAGCATTTGGGACCAGTTTATGTGTTATTTTTACATCAAATTAACTGAAATGTTGAAGACAAAATATTATCTTTACAAAATAATCAGTAGCCGTCACTGTTAAAAACATATAAGTGCAACACAACTACAACACCAAAACATCACTGAATCAAACCAAGAATTGGATGCTTAGACTTACGGATTTCTAGAAATTAAGAAGCGATTCCTAACACTGCCAAACACATGAAAGCTGTCTTATATTTTCTACAAGTAACTAAACTTGCCTGCAAATTAAAGTGCAATGTTACTCTGCCTAGGAACTCTGCACAAAAATTTGCATGTGCAATTTTAATTATATAATAATGATTGCTCACTGTAAAGTCCACCATGTGTCCACTATCACTTTGGCAGCTTTGTCTTAGTTAAAAACTTGTATGTAGTCAGTGATTTTTTTGGGCTATTTTTACTGCCGAATAAAGGCAGTTTCCCCTTGCCAATAAACTTCCATTTTTCCCCTAAAATGACCCAATTTTCCCCCAAAATGAGAAAAAAATTCCCATCAAGCTGGGTTGGTACTTCAATAGAATTTTACAACTTTTATTGCTTTTTTACACACAATATTAGGCTGCAAATAGACCAAAAATCAGTGTTTGAGACATCGATAAAACAGTAATGGTACTACCGTGAATAACTCGCACGCGATTTTAGAAGCAAAAAACATAGGTTAAAAAATGCCTGTTACCATGTATTTTTTTTTTTTTTACTATTTTCCCCATTTTGAGGTTTGTTGCGCTAAAATTACCCAGTTTAAAGGCACAGGTAGTTGTAAAAATTGCAAAAAAAAATCACTGGGAGTCCTCTTGCATTGTGAAAAGCATGCCATCATTGGCAAAAGGCACAGTAAGCTCAACATTTGTTTACGTTTTCGACTACTATATGTCTGTAGTCTACTTTTATGTGATGACAATGCACTTTCGCCCATGTAGAAAAATTGTTTTAAAACAACATTAATATATGATGTAATTTGTCTAACTTTAACCAACTGTAGTTCTAAAGTCTTTTCTATTTGAATGAATATTGTTTTCCGTGTTTACCCATCATGATAGTTCACTGGGTGCCGCCATTTGCAATTATGACGTAGTACACAAGGCCTTGATTCGTACCCAAATTATAACGTACCTACAGCGTAGTCATACTTCCGCATGGACAAACTTTTTTTGCACTCAACGCTCATCTTGTATTTTTTCATGTAATTATTCTTCGATTATGGCAAATGTAAATTCAAGGTTGATTTCAGAAATTCAAGGACGATGTGTCAAATTCAAGTACCATTTTGGCATTTTTTCAAGGCTATACCCAATTTAAGGACTTTTCAAGTGCAACAATGTTTTTAACGACTTTTCAAGACCGGTGCGAACCCTGATTAATAACATCATTATGTGCATGAAATTATTGATATTTTGAAGTTTGACCACAGGGGTCTCGATCTCCGTATTTTGATGCCGAAATTCGGCATCGTTTCCCCAAAGAAAAAGTATATATTTTCCCCTCATTTCTAACCAAAATTCCCCCTAAATGAACTGCCATCGAATTTGTTTTTGTTTTGTTTATGGGTGTAATTTTCGGGGATCAAATTTACTTAAGCACCGTTATAAACAGTTAACTATAAAATCCGAAGAACACGACATAGGGTTAGATGTTAAATGACCGTTTTGACTTGTCTGGTTCCCAATTATTTGTGCTTTCATAATAAAACTTCATTTATATACAGTTAACTGCTAGCTTATTTGCCAGGAACCGTAATTTCTGGGAAAATGGCTTCTGCTTAAAAGTTATTAAAACAGGTGAAGCAAAACGGCACAAATACCGTGTCTTACAGTCGCAAACACAGTTTATTACTGTATTAGAATTAGTATAAGTAGTTAAACAAAATTAATTATGGTTAAAAATTGGAAGTTAAAAAAAGATTTAAAAAATCGGAAGTGAAAAACTATTAAATTGCATGAAGAATTATCTGTTGCACTGCTCCACCTTATAATGGTCAAGTGGTAGACCGTAGATGGTTAAAATTTGACTAGTTAATATAATATTCAATTTATTGATGAATAAAGTTGTCAGGTAAAGAGTTAGACTAAATAAAGTGATTTGAAAAATATATTGAATAGTTTTTATTTTTGACTCGTTTGCTATGTCGAAATTTCCCCTTGTGTAAAACGACGCTAAAATTCGACAGCCTGAGGGTACAGGTACTCTTCCCCCAAACCAGAGAGAGACCCCTGAACCAGAAAAATCGTAAGTTCATGAGAAATTACTTTGCTACAGGAAATTGGCATAAATTGTTTACACATATAGTAACTCGCCCTTAAGTCGAACGGGTCAACGCTATACCTCTTCCATTCAATGCTCGTTGTTCAAAGCCGGGACACAGCTGGTGCAGGCCATACGCACCATATCTAATGACTCTGTTTTTAAACAAACTGTTTGGTTCCCGGCTTATTTGCTTTAAAAAATTGTTGACTAACAATACCGACTGATTTCGCCCTTGAGTTGAACACATTCGCCCTGAAGACAAAGACAAGTTTGTCTATAACATAGAGTCCTATGAAGAACTTACAAATAATTACTTTGTCGAAATGCTGACATAAATAAGTGTTTAAAAAGACGATGAAAAACATGGGCACTTCTAGCGTTTTTTACTATATTTAGCACTGGTCGGGACACAGAAAATTATGTTAATAGAAAATATAATATAAAATATTTTGTGCTGCTTATTGTTAGTGAACTAGTTGATTCTTTACAGAGGAATCATGATAAATGACATAGATATGTGGTAAATTCCCATAAAGTGTGCAAATGCCAGGAGTTAAACCTCTGTTTGTCATAAGGGCGAACTGCGTTTGTCTCAAGGGCTAATTGACCTGTTACAAAGATTTAATTGAGAATTCTATTAAATATAACAAAACACTGAAAACTGCCATTTATAATTATAGATTAAGTTAATGTTTTCAATATTTAGTCCTTAGTGAATGCAGCAAAATGCATCTGGCCGAAATGCCGATGGTATCAATGTAAATCCTAATCAAAAATTCTGAATTTCTCGACACTCGGAGTTATAAATAGCATTGCATGTACAATTTCATCGTGACGACAAATTTAGACTGATATTTTAACTTTGAGTAAAAAGGGTAAAATTTCATTAAAATGTCTCAAAACATGTCAAACTTCACCCATCGTTACAAAATGCAATATGTTCGACTTAAGGGCGAGGTACCTGTGGATTCTGCTCATACAAAAATAGCTAAGAATCCACTGATTACGTCTAATTAATTGGACTAGGGTACGACATAACCAGGTTACGATTCGACGAATTGCATTTATAAGTTTTAATTTAAACGTGAAACAAAACGCATTAGATATACCGGTGGCGATGTCTGCTACATATGTAAGTGCGGAGAACACTACAAGAACTCGGTCGTAATAGGTAAAACCAGGCATTTTCACGTCTTTGTTAAGATACAATTATAAATTGCATCTCCATCTTCCATATTGTTTTGTTTGAATTTGGCGGATATCACGTGACCATTTTAGTGCTTGATTTGACTTCCCGTCGCTTAATTTTCATCGATTGTAAGATGAGAACGACACTCTGCTTCTTGAAATACGGTACCAACACTAAAATTTATTCTGTAAAAAAAACCCAAACATTATTAGTATTCTTATAAAATTAACAGAAAAAACGCTGTTAGAAATATATGCAAAACCTAAAATATTAAACCGGTTAAAAATCTAAAATATACAAACCGACATCCGTCAATCAAGGGTATCAAGTGCCAAAAACGTCTGCGGTAGACGGTAGAAGCATGTGATTGTGAGCATTTTAGATTTGTATTAATCTTTTATAATATGAATTTAGGCACTGTCTAAGTCGGGAAAACCAAACAGAAATAGACTATAATCGCATAATGTTATATTTCTAAAAAAAAATTAATGCAGCACCTGTAAAGTTATCATTTGAAATTTGATAATTTCGAACCACGCAAGCTGATAAAGTAATTATTGAATTATAAAGTAATTATTGAATTCGACAAAGACAGACATCAAATAGTAATTGGAGGGTCAGAGGGACAGGAACTTACGCCGCTCGTAAAAGCATGTCTTGCCTGAACCGAAGCTGAATCGGAACTCCCTGTGTAGGACCCGCAGATTACTTAAAACCCGTACTCACCGTACCACACCGTACTTTACCGGAATGTTTCACAACATTCCTCCCTACTTTATGATGAAAGGGTTCATCACTGGATGTACCATGGCCATCTTTGGTCTGTCGAGCTAGAAGCCCGGTTGATTGTGTCCGCAGTATATTCTGGCACCTTACAGGATGTACGGCTTAAAGCTATAAGCCCCTTCTTTAGTTCTTTATGGGTTCTTAACTGTTTCTGTTTTGGCCCTGTCACCTAACTGATTGACCAGACCACTGTCATCCTGTAATGTGCTGGAACTGTGCCCTTGTGGGGCGAGCACATCATGACGCTGCTTGAAAGCTGCATTGGGCAAGCCACAGGCCCTACCCAAAGAAGCAGTCACTGTAGTTTCAGGCACACGCAACCTCTGTTCTTTTGGCTGACTGCCTTTGCTACGGTCTTCTTTAATTGTGCTGGTCTTGTTCCCTGGCTGGGCAAGCACATCCTTATGCTGCTTCTTAGTCACCTTTGGCGAGCCACAGGCCCCACCCAAAGAAGAAGTGACCGTAGTTATCTGTTGCGCGCTGCCCCTGTTCTTTTGACTAGTTAAGAGCAACACGGTTATCTTGAATTGTGCTAGAGCTGTGCCGTTGCTGGGCGAGCACAACCTTTCTTTGCTTCTTAGTAACCTTTGGCGAGCCATAGGCCCCACCCAAAGAAGCAGAACCGTAGTCTCATTCACACGCGGCCCCTGGGCTGGTTTGTGGTAGACCAACCATCTTTACTGTTGAGGGCCAGGTCGTGTGGTCTTCCCGTCCAGCCCTTGATCGTTTGACCCCTTGGTCTTCTGCCCTTGTTTCTTTAGCCACCCTTGATATGCTTTGCACTCCTTTTTGATAAGGCCATATTTCTTGCAGAAGAAACACGGACCGGATTTCTTTTGCATGTCTGAAGGCTGGTCCGTCTCGAAAGAAGCTGCATGGAGTTGATCTGCCACTCTTTGGCAAACTTTTGCAAAGCAGAAGCTATAAGCTCCTCAATCTTTGCCTCTGATGGTGCCTGTAGTGCTCTGACTGCCAGATCTTCCCACCCTCTTCTGGATTTCTTTCGTGTACTGCCTGGGAGATGTACTGATGTTGTTTCACCAGGTTGAGGGCTTCCTCCATGCTGGACGGATTTTGAAAGCAGGCATGCTTTTCTGCCTCCTTGTCGATAAACCCCTGACAGAACCTGGCAATAGTTTCTTGTCTCATGTGATATGGAAGATTCACAAAAGCTGGTGTGGCTAGGGTTAGTACTCTGTCTGCCCAATCTTCCAGAGATTCATCTTGCCCCTGGTATGCCTGACGGAAACGTGCTTTAGAAGTTTCCAGAAGTTCCTTGGAACCAAGCGCGCCTCCAACAACTTCATAACCTTGCGGAAAGAGTACCTTTCCCTGTCTGTAGTGAACGAGTATCTTTCATTGTCTGCAGTGGTTATGGTTTAGAAGTCAAGGGCCTTTCCTTCCAGACTCCAGATTAGGTAGTCCTTGCGCTCCTCTTCCGATCATTTCATGACCTTCCGGTAGCTGTCAAACTTCTGTTTGAAACAGAGCCAGCTAGCCGTCCCGTCATATCGCAGGGTCTTTGGATGCTGATGTGGATCCCCTTGTCTGCAAGACGATGCACTGGTAGGTCTTGGATTTACTGTGTGACCTACGTGTCCTAGACCTAGAGTCCAAACCGGAACTGGATGGCAAACGAGCATGGTGCGACCGCCTGTGCTTCGCTTTACTTTTGGTTGCCCGTTGCCTTGGTGGAGACCTTGACTCCGAAGAGCTACTCAGGGTTGTCATTATTAACCGATTGCCGATCAAATTCATTGTTTAAAATCATGAGAAAATCGGTTGTTTTTTCAGTAACTTAAAAATTGCAATAGGTAATATCACAAGGGGCTCCCCAAGACCCTGGCTAAATTGTTTAGATTTAGATAAAAATCGCTTGTTTCATTTCAAAATGGCAACCCTGGCTACTCAAAGACGGAGACCTTTAAGGTCTGGATCTTGCAGTGCTCTTGCCTTTGGGCGCTGACTTCCGATATCTGTCACTGTAGGTTTGTTCCCTTTGTGTGGACTTCTTGCCATTTTCTCTGTAATGGCAATTCCGAGAACACGACCTTGAACTGGACGATGACTGATGCTTCAGGTGTTACATCTTCGGGACCTTCGATCAGGTCTACAAGACACTGACCTTGAAGATGCATCTTACTGGCTATGGTGTCTTCTAGACTTTCAATCAGATCTATAAGACCTTGACCTGGAAGACGACGCAGGGGAACTGTCAGCTTGTCTGCGTTTCTTTTGGCTCTTGGTTGACCGTCTTCTTGGAGAAGGTGACCTAGAAGCTGCACTGGAAGATTTCGATCTAGAAGACCAATCACTTCTGGTTCCAATGCCTTCCTTTTCTGTGGTGTTTTAGACCGTGTTCTTGTCTGTTTGTGGTCACTCCTCATTTTTTGGCTACTTGTACAGAAACTTTACCCACTGTCTGAGTTACAAGCACTTGACTTGGGATAGTGGCGACCATGTTGCTTTACTGACGGTACTGGTGAGCCAGCTGCTGGGGACCTTGACTGCCTGCAAACATGTTCCGTATTAAATGGCATCCATGGCGGCATATTTTCCGACAGTTTGGCTTCAGGTGCCTGGGCCGTCTTGATTGGCATCATTGGTTTGCAACACGACGGCCTTGAATCTGGAAGTTACGGTTGGCAGATTTGATTCCATTCCAAGAAATCGAATAGACTTAGTTCCGAAAGTCCACGATCTGGATAACTTCTTGGGACAGGTTTCCACGCAGAGCCAAACACTGAGCTTTCTGTTTCACCACCCCATACACTGCCCGAAACTATATAATTTAGTTGGCAATTGATGGCCCAACTACGCGAATTTTCTTCAATTCTTCTGCTGTAGCCTTGTTGATATTAATTTTCATATTGAAGTTTACTTTATGCACAGCTGGATACTATTTAAAAAGTACTTGTGTGAAAATAATAGTTGGATTATGTTGGACTTGGAAGATACTTGGTTTCTGCAGCACTGTTGATCTTGGTGGTAAATTTGTGTGACTACAAGACGCCACAAATTACCAATGGGGTGGGGAAGTGGGTCTAATATCTAACTACGGATCTATAAGACCTCATAGAAAGCTGTAGTTTCCCTGTTAAACTGACCTCTGTCTGCACATGCGTGTGCAGAGATATCCGCCAAATTAATATGCTGACCAAACTGGATAAATTATTTGTTAAAATTATTTATAGGTCCTGATAAGGCTATCTTTGTGATTCCCCGATTAAATTTACACCAAGCAACCTAAAATTATATTGATACTGACAATTTTCCCCCTTTTAGTTAAAAGAACTCAGACACGAAGTCATTTGGAACAATTGATATATAATTTAAATACCTGGTTGCTGGTGTTGCTTTAACCAATTATCCTCGTCGCCATTAAAGTAATTATTGAATTCAACAAAGACAGACCTTAAATATTAATTGGAGGGTCAGAGGGACAGGGAAAACCCGTACCACACCATACTATACGGGGATGTTTCACAACACTGATCAATGCATTTTTTTATTAAACAATTACACAATGATTATGTGAACAAATGTTGTTTTTTTGTTTTGTTTTTTCAAAGATCATTCAGTCCATGTAATTGATACACGTAAATAAAATTACCTTTAATAAATAAAACAGTTTTAATATCATATTATTACTACTAGGTTTGTTGATCTAATCGATCCAAGTTTATGTAGATAATGTTGTGTTATTTGACCCATTTAACCGTGTTCATGATAATTCTTCAAAATGATGTGATGCTACCAAATATAAACCCAAAATCATGTCCAACACCTTCTGAAAAAAGAAATGCTGGGGCAACCCACTCCCTCATACACCCCTGACAACTTATAAAGTGGCCTACACGTATTTACGGACCAAGCTTCACCCATGATGAGATTCAAATCGACATACTTTCATGACGTATTCACTGTTGTGACGTATTCAGATTGCGTCATGTCCATTTTTGTAAGTGGATGAGAATGGCTGCAACTGGGTAGATAAGTTATTTTTAAAGTCATTTGTAATACCCTGTTGCAGAAAACTGCAAACATATTTATAGAATTGACATTGAAATTATTACATTGGATAGTTATACATGTATTAAAAGGTAAGATGATAAATAAATATGTTTCAACATAGATCGAAAACAATTTGTTTTGGGATGTAGGTCTAGATCTATTGTCGCTGTATTGAAGTTTCGGTTTCATTTCAAGTTTGCATTGAACGTAAGCAGAATAAAATACAATGTCAATTGTCTGCCACTAGTTGTTTTACTTGTCAAAACCCTTGATAACTCTTTCGTTCTGTTTGTAACTTTTAACTGTTATATTGCAGTATAGGTACAATTTATCACCTTTTTCAAGTTTTTACAAATGCTTACCATCAAGTTAACAAGTAAAAATATTGAAATATATATATTTATACATTGTTTTTTTAGGGCCAATTTGGGGCCGAAATTCGGCCCCATTCCCCTGCTTAGAAAGTATATATTTTTCCCGTATATTTACCTTAAAATTCCCCTCAGAATGTAAGCTTTATTTTGAAAAAAAAAGACCAAAATCGGACAAAAATTGTCAAAGATAGAGGAGTTTTCTTAAACAATCCCAGCAATATTTCATCAAACCTAGTTAATCCAAGTTATAATTTGTAGCAAAACAATTCATTAATGTTTTATATCAAAGTACAATATAAACATGTAAATATGCTTTTCTAAAATAAATCCCCTTTTGCCATAAAATTCCCAATCTGAAGGGCCCAACTTTCCCCCAAAGGTGAAAAAAAACACTGTTATACACAACAGCAACATTGTTTTCAACAACATTTATGATAAAATTATTAAGTTTGCGTATTAAATATTGGTAATAAATGAATGTATCGATGTGATTACAGACAACATTTTGTTTCTCGTTGCATTTACACCTATTTACTGTCCGTTATAATTTCTTTGGGTTCAATAAAATGCAAGAATTTGGTTCCCTGTTAGCAGGTGCACTCAGTGTTGTTTATCGTTACTGAACCTATGCATAAAATCCCGGAACCGGAAGGATCCGATTGTGATTTACATTTCCGGAACATAGATTTTAAAGTCATTAGGTATTGGAAATGAAACAACAACAACAAATAAATAGGTACTTGCGTTATCTATAGGCGGAAAAACCGCTGTTGCGCTTAGCACGGCCTTGGTTTTCCCATATTATGAGTACTATATTGATCCAGACGCATAACTTTAGTTGTATAACGTTTTGGCATATTTAATACTGAAGCCAGATTTGAGGGTCATGTTTTCTATATTGTTTGCCTATCTCGCGTACCAAAAAGTCCAATTCCTAATGTGTTCTATAAATGACCATGACCAGTGCTCCAGATCAGCTTTTGTAGTGGGCGTAATTGTACTCATGAAAATGTGGGAGTAAATGTACATTCACCAGGATTTATGGGGGTAAATGTACAGTCTATATAGAATAGTTGGTGGTTAATTTACATCCAACAACCTTTACACTATGTAGAAAAAAATGAGAAGAAATATAGTAGTAACAATCCAAATACTGTACAGAAACACCGTTTAAATACAATAATCTTACAAGTAAGACTTCTGAACAGTTGAAGACTTTATCTGTCTTTCAATCACAAAAATGTGATGTTATGTACGCCAACTCACGAAATATCGTGCGTAAATATACACCCAAATTTTAACTTCTCTGCATATTTTGTACACCCACATTTTATTTATTTCTGCGTATCTTCTGAATTTTTGTGCGTAATTTACGTGTGTACTCGCCTTACCTGGGCCTTTGACGATGACAAGTCCTACAGTCGGTTGGTGTTTAAAGGCCTAGTTTAATCCTCCATTATTTGACCCCCCCTCCTATATCTGGGGTATTGTACTGGCACCCAGCTGTGAACACAGTGTGGCTACCCTTATCAGCTGAGATCAATACACTACTGCAATTGAGACAGTGCACTCAACCATAGCTATATGTGTAGGCCCTATGCAAATATTGAGATAATTTTTAAATGGGCAATATTTGGAGGGTTCTACCGGGGAAGGAGCATTTCTGTGGTGGAGAGTTTTCCTTCTTTGTCTATATATTTCCAATAGGATTTTGATCGCTACTTTCACATCCCGAAATGACATAGTCATTGTGAATGGATTGCAATAAAAGTTACATACCTGGACAGATAGACCATTCCTACTTAATGTTCCATGAATATTTGTAGGAAAACGCTTTCATTTTGCATGCCTGTGCACCTTAAACCTACACACTATTGCATTTTTGAATACATCTCGCTGTCCTCCACTGTGTAAATTTTAATCAGTATTCTGCTACACTGAAATGATTGCGTCATTTCGATTGGTCAATCATTATTTTTAAATAAATACATTTGTCATCCGATTGGTTGATGCATATTTGAAGAGTTTAAACAAGGCAAGGTTTACATGGCTGTCTGTACTTAAATGTAGATTTATACACAAGTTTTAATTGGAATTAAACGCATACAACATTTTTGTTTTTAAATATTTATGAGATCTTCTGTGTCAGTATGTTTAAATATTGCCTAAATTTTTGATACATGAAATCTTGTTACCTACATCTATTTCCACTGTCCTGACCTTCATTTTCAATTGTTTCATGAATTTTTATGTAATGCAGTTCTTTGTGGCTCAGTGTTATTACATATTTGATGCTCTAATACTTGATAATATTTATTTTTTTTGTATTCGGACTGAATTTAATAATTTATTGTTTGTTATATCAGTTCTATAAATTACTGTATAAAATTGATACATATTGTCTGTTAATGTTTATTGATATAGTGCCTATGCTTGTGAGATATTGTTATTATTGAATAGTTGTTACTGTTATTGTTGTGTCTGGAAATAGCTTTATAGCTAATGTTTTACTTGCTATATACAAGCCAATGAAAAATAAAGTTTCTTGTATCTTGTATGTCCTAGGTAAATTTCGGCACATGTTAAGTAGTTTAAGTAAAAGATATTGATGTATAACTCTATTGTCGCAAATGTTGGAAATTTATGAAATTTTTAACTTTCTGTTTTCCACAACGTAACATGCCATTCGGCGATGAGACGTTACAGCGAATTTAGGCTAATCTAAAAAGTAGCACTAAATTCGCGTTCAACGTCTCATTTATTAGACTAACTCAACCACTGCTTAGTCAGCTGATAGATTGCAGATACTGAAATTTTATGGTGGACCAATACACAGTGGAGTACCCTATGGAGAGGTCAGACATTAAAAAAAAAGGCTTTTAACAGGGATGTCATTTTGATTTGACATAAGAGTACCAGGGCTCTCATTTGACTGAATTTGGGGCCCCATTCCCATGCTTATAAAGTATATATTTTCTCCCCAGTATTCACGTTAAACTTTCCCTCTGAATATAAGATTTATTTATAAAAAATTGACCAAAATCAGACAAAAATTGACTAAGAGGAACTTTTTTAAACAATCGTAGCAATTTTTCATTTAACTAAGTTTAAGTGCATTATTAATATTAATATTATCTAATTTATTATTTGTGGCAAAACAATTAAATAATGTTTTGTAACAAATAAAATATACAAAATCTAATAAATATACAAAAATCCCCAAACATCCAAACACAACGGGAAAATTTACCTTCACTAGGGCCCAGTCCCATTTCCCTATTGTGGAGTGAGAGCCCAGAGTACACACTACTGGATTTGATATAATTGCTCAATTTAAATCACATTATTAATTAAACCATGTACTGTTATATATACCCAGTAGAGGCTGTTTCCACTAATCATTTAATTGGATAATAATTTGTGTAAAGTGATTTGATTGGTTGGATAAAGAGTGTGTGAAAGGGTGTACTTGCAACTTGTATTGTTGATTCCTTCTGCGGATGTTTAGAAGAACATTACTTTTGTTGCATAATAAAATGTGTGTATTTTTACAGGCATACTCAAGAAGATGTACATGTAGGACAAAAATGGACGTATGGTTCCACATGCTTCAATAATATTGTGTTCCAAGTCATGTTTTCATGTTGTACGATCAAGAATCCTTCATACATTCAATGTGTTGAGGCACATATAACATGGAAATAAATGTAACCGTTAATAAAAAAGGAAGTAAGACCCTGAAAACACAAGTTTGTCACCCAGATTGCTTTATTAACTAAAACAATAACATTTTAATAAGTGCCAATAAGGTAGTTAATAATGAGGCTTCCACCATTGCCGACAATTCGGGACTTGATCCGGATGTACAAGCTGTCCGCGGTGCAGAAACTGTCTCAGAACTTTATAATGGATATGACACTGAACCACAAGATTGTGCAGAATGCAGGGAACCTTGCGGGATGCTGCGTATGCGAGGTGGGACCAGGACCAGGCGGGATAACCCGTGCCATCCTTGAGAAAGACGTTGTGCACTTGTACGTCGTTGAAAAGGATAAGCGATTCTTCCCTGGCTTACAGGTATAGCAGTTTTGCAATCAAATTTAAAAATACATTGTTGGTTTTAATTAAGCAAATTGCAATCAAATAGGAAATATTGTTTGTGATATTTTTCCAATATTTCCTAACTGCCTCTGCCCATGAAATGTGGAACTTTATTGCAATGTTTTAAAAAGTTTATTTGTTTCATGAAATGTGTGGCTATTTTGCTTGTTTAATGATACATATATTCACATTTTTCATCTTTTGTGAGAATAGTGCAAACTCAATAATTGTTTTTCTACTTATGCACCCACCTGTGAAATACTATAAATTACTTAGGGGAAGAATTTGTTGTGTGAATTTGTTGTAGAAACAGTAAATTTTGTGTCTTACAGTTGAGTACAATTTTGTTGTGTTTGTTTTCTCACAGATGTTGGCTGATGTAACTGGCAAATTAACGGCCTACCATGGTGATGTACTTAGATTTGACATGAACAATTTGTTTCCGGAAGAATTTGTTAAACCATGGACTGAATCTCCTCCCAAAATTCATATCATCGGAAACCTGCCATTCAGTGTTGCAACTCCGCTAATATTCAAATACATGGAGTCGATCAGTAACCATAGCGACGCATGGCGCTATGGACGGGTGCAGCTGACCTTGACCTTTCAGAAAGAGATTGCAGAGAGGATGGTAGCGGATCCGAACTCAGAAGAGCGGTGTCGGGTGTCAGTAGATGTGCAGAACCTGTGTGATGTAAAAGTGAAGAAAGTGATACCAGGTATATACCATAACTGTTCATTGTTGCAAGAACATTTGGCAGAAACCAAACAGGCATTTTATTCCAAACCATATTTATTGAAAATGTTCACCAAAACTGATTGTAGAATTATCTGTAAAATGTTTACCAGTACTTCATATCGCATGAGAGCAACATACTCAATTATAATTATGAAGAAGAAGTGGGGGTATCTTGCTTTGCACCTGTCGGTCGGTCGGTCGGATTGTTGGTCTGTCCGTAGACCATTTCGTTTCCGCACGATATTTAGAGAACGCTTTGACCTACGATCATGAAAATTGGTATGCTGGTTACTTGGGAGGAAAGGAAGACACCTACACATTTTGAGGTCAAAGGTCAAGGTCACCGCTGCTAGAAATAGAAAAACGGTTTCCGCTCAATAACTTGAGAACGCATGGAGATATTTTAATGAAACTTTATACATAGATACCTTATAAGGCAAAGAAGACGCCTATACATTTTGAGGTAAACAGGTCAAAGGTCAAGGTCACCATTGCTAAAAATAGAAAAACAGTTTCCGCTCAATAACTTGAGAACGCATCGAGATATTGTAATGAAACTTTATGCATAGATACCTTATATCGAGACCTCACTTGGAATTGCATATGGGATGGGTGGGGTCAAGGTCACCGTTACTAAAAATAGAAAAATGGTTTCCGCTCAATAACTTGAGAACGCATCAAGATATTTTAATGAAACTTCATATATAGATACCTTATATTGAGACCTCGCATGGGATTGCATATAGGGTGGGTGGGATCAAGTTCAAGGTCACCATTACTAAAAACAGAAATAACGGTTTCCGCTCAATAACTTGAGAACGCATCGAGATATTTTAATGAGCCTTCATACATATATACCTTATATTGAGACCTCGCTTGGGATTGCATATGGGGTGGGTGGGGTCAAGGTCACCGTTACTAAAAATAGAAAAACGGCTTCCGCTCAATAACTATAGAATCCATAAAGATATTTTAATGAAACTTCATACGTAGATACCATATTGAGACCGCGCTTGGGATTGCATATAGGGTGGGTGGGGTCAAGATCAAGGTCACCATAACTAAAAATAGAAAAACGGTTTCTGCTCAATAACTTGAGAACGCATTGAGATATTTTAATGAAACTTCATTCATATATACCTTATATCGAAACCTTGCTTCAGATTGCATATGGGATGGGTGTGGTCAAGGTCAAGGTGACGTTTACTAAAAATAGAAAAACGGTTTCCGGTCAATAACTTGAGAACGCATCAAGATATTTTAATGAAACATCATACATAGATATCTTATATTGAGACCTCTCTTGTGATTGCATATGTGGTGGGTGGGGTCAAGGTCACCGTTACTAAAAATAGAAAAACGTTTT
Organism: Congeria kusceri; assembly: GCA_027627225.1. NCBI lineage: Eukaryota > Metazoa > Mollusca > Bivalvia > Myida > Dreissenidae > Congeria > Congeria kusceri. Next base: position 58,811,047 of record CM051032.1, on the reverse strand, counting down.
TCACTCAATTACTTGACAAGCATTGAGATATTTTAATGAAACTTCATACATAGATACCTTATGTCCAGACTTCGCTTGAAATTGCATATGGGGTGGGTGGAGTCAAGGTCACCGTTGCTAAAATAGAAAAATGGCTTCCGCTTAATAACTTGAGACCTCGCTTGGGATTGCATATGGGGTTGGTGGGGTCAAGATCAAGGTCACCATAACTAAAAATAGAAAAACGGTTTCTGCTCAATAACTTAAGAACGCATTGAGATATTTTAATGAAAGTTCATACATAGATACCTTATATTGAGACCTCTCTTGGGATTTCATATGGGGTGGGTGGGGTCAAGGTTAATGAAACTTCACATACATAGATACCATATATCGAGACCTCGCTTGGGATTGCATATTAAAAAAATTTCTTAACAATTGCACATATTCATAACTTGGCTGCAAGTCGGGGGGCATACATGTTTCACAAACATCTCTTGTTATATATTCATTTTTATGCCCCCAGCATCTTGATGCAGGAAGCATGTAGTGATTGTCCTGTCCATCTGTGATTCCGTCCGCACGAGGTTAACTATATTTTACATGTAGCATCAACATCGCCTACTACAACACTTGGATACTTACACCGTTGTTGTTTATGAACATTGCTTATCCACCCATATCATCAACCTCACTTTGACCTTGACCTAAACCTAATTTGGACTTAGAATAATTCAAATGGACTATCCAGCACCAACCAGGGGCATGAGTGTTTATCAAACACAGCTTCTTGTTGCTTCTTCTTATTAGTATAGAAGTAAATAAATTTATTACTACATACCATAAATATTTCATTGGATTGCTACAAAAACACTCGAAAAATACATTGACCTCATTAAAAATATTGATGTTGTTTATTACATGTGAGATATGCAGTAAGGAAAATTCATAATAGTTATATTTGTACAAGGTAAACATATCATTAATGATGAAAATCAAGCCTGCATCATTTTGTTGTTTGCTCTTTTTCCAGAAATTGAACCATATTGAATGTTGCATTTTGTCGCTCAGGCAAGGCATTTGTTCCTGCACCAGATGTAGATGTTGGACTTGTTCATTTTGTACCTCGCAAAAAACCCATCATAGACCTGCCATACAGACTGGTTACCAAGGTTACACGAACAGTCTTCCATCATCGACAGAAACAGCTAAAAAATAATCTCAAGTAAGCCTGTTTTCTCCACATGCATGTTTTGTATGCAACTTGGTTATAAAACCCATGTTTTTAGCAACAAAATTCCACCTAAAACATACACCTTACTGTTAAGTGAAAATGTTTCTGGTAAACTTGTCTCTTTTGGACTACTAGAATAAGTATAAGACTGTGGAAGTCTTATACTTATTCTAGAAGTCAAAAAGAGACAAATTTGCCACTACTAGAAAAAAAAATAAGGCACATGCAGATGGGCATTTATTATATACCTATACATAATCTGACTCAAATACTGGTGTATTTTCGGTATAAAATCCAGATAGAATTCCCGTATTTCACACTGTGAAATAATTTTCCGTATTCAACGGCTAGAAAAACCGGACTATTTTTACATTCGTTGAGTATCGTATATTTCCATGACGTTCCGAGCGACATTGGGAAACGCCCCGTTCTATTTATAGACACAATTACGCCGTTACATGTAGATTTCAATGACGTCATTGATGTAAATGACATGTATTCATGTGCGTTCTTTAGTACTGTTTGTTATCATTTTGTTGGTTTTGATGCAGTATCTGGTGGTGTTTTGATCGTTAGGAGGTATACAGTGTTACACAATCAACTCGAGCGATACAATCAACCGGAACACCACAGTCATGTAATATTTCCTATATACAACACTTGTCATTTGACAAATGAAGCTTTACCTTGGTTGAAATACTATTACAATCTTTTTCGTTATGGATAAAGCAGTTATCTCAAACTACGGCAAGTTTTTTTCACCTTGGGGATGGGGCCATTTTGGGGAAAAACAGCGTTATTTTGGACATTTTGGGGAAAACTTTTCATAGCAGGGAATGAAAAATCCTGGAATAAGATTAGTTTTAGGGGAAAACTGCATGATTTAAAAGAATTTTTCTGAGGGGATGACGCCTTATAACGACACCTGCTATAGAAGGAAAAAAGCCCTGTATGGTATTCATTAATGAAACCAGCAGTAATCACATAGCTGTGTCATTGTTACCTGTTTGTTTTTTTTCTAAGATGAAAATAACCACTACCAATAAGTAATCACTCGAAAATTGCCATATTTTCATATTGCAGAGCACTGTTCCCAGATGATCAACAGTACCTTGTGGACGACATGATCACGGAGGCCAACGTTGACCCCGATAGACGCCCTGTCAGCATCACCAACGAGGAGTTTAGACGCCTGTGTCACGCTTACAGCAAAATCTGTGACCGTCTTCCTTATGTATTGCAGTATGACTACCGTAATCCTGCTTCTAAGAGAAACTACCAGGCCATTAGGGCCATTGAAGAGGAATTTGATGGTTTGAGTTATGATGATATTAAAAAGAACACCAGTGAATGTGATAACGATACCGTAAGCTATAATAAATAAAACGTCACTTAATTAATATAATAATTCAACAATGCATATACACAGGGCTACTACTGGTGGAAAATTTTCTTTATTTTTATTATGAAGAAGTTGTAGCTAAATTGATTTTTTTTTTAGTTAAAAATTCAAATGTGTAGCCATCAGGGAATAATATAGGATTTACTACCTACAAGTCTTCAGACTCACCAGTTTCAAAACAATGAGTCACAGCCCAAAACCAATGAGTCACACTTGAAAAGTTACGAGTCACATTTCTGTTAGAAGGCACAATTAAAGACATACAAGGGACTTATATCAGAACAGCCTCTTTTTAGCTCACCTGAGCACAAAGTGCTCATGGTGAGCTTTTGTGATCACTCGTCCGTCGTGCGTGTGTGCGTGCGTGTGTGTGTGCATGCGTCGTCAACTTTTCATTCAAACAACATCTCCTCCTAAACCGCTTGGCAGATTTTCACCAAACTTCACAGGAATGATCCTTGGGTGGACCTCTTTCAAGTTGTTCAAATCTTTCCAGTCCGCTGCATATGTAGGTCACCAGAGCTAAAAATAGATTTAAAAAGTTAAAACTTTAAAAATCTTCTCCTATGAAACCGCAAGTCTCAGGGCTTTCATATTTGATGTGTGACATCCTCTAGTGGTCCTCTACTAAGATTGTTCAAATGATGAGCTTGGGGTCAAAAGTGGCCACGCCCCAGGATTCACATGGTTTATATAGACTTATATAGCAAAATGACTTTAAAAATGTTTTCCTCTGAAACCGCAAGGCCTAGAGGTTTCATATTTGGTATGTAACATTGTATAGTGGTCCTCTACAAAGATTGTTCAAATGATGCCCCTGGGGTCAAAACTGGCCAAACCCCAGGGGTCACATGGTTTATATAGACTTAAATAGCAAAATGACTTTAAAAATCTTCTCTGAAAGCGCAAGGCCCAGAGGTTTCATATTTGGTATGTAGCATTGCATAATGGTCCTCTACAAAGAGTGTTGAAATGATGCCCCTGGGGTCAAAACTGGCCACAACCCAGGGGTCACATGGTTTATACAGACTTAAATAGCCAATGACTTTAAAAATCTTCTCTGAAACTGCAAGGCCTAGAGGTTTCATATTCGATTGGTAACATTGCTTAATTTAATAGTCCTCTACAAAGATTGTTCAAATGATGCCCCTGGGGTCAAAATTGACCACACCCTGGGGATGACATGGTTTATACAGACTTAAATAGCAAAATGTCTTGTAAAATCTTCTCCTCTGAATCCGCAATGCCCAAAGGTTTTATATTTGGTAAGTAACATTGTGTAGTGGTCCTCTACAAAGATTGTTCAAATTATGCTCCTGGGGTCAAAACTGACTACACACGGGGGGGGGGGGGGTCACATTGTTTATACTGCAGCACTATAATTTCAATAAGCCTCCAACACTCAAAAATCAACACAGCAGACAACATTCCAGCCAGGTGTATACAGTGTGCTATTTTTAGATCTTATAAAGCCAGCTAGCAAGTTACAAATTGTTGTGAGGGTGCTTTAGAGAATGGTTGGAGATGACCATTGAAATGCATAGAAAATGTTACCCACCAGCATGGTCAATCATGTTGTTGTGTAAGTAAATTAGCTGGATGTAATGTTTAGGCAATGTGTAAGAAATGTAGTCAATCAGTCTTAGTATATAAGACCGTCTTATATAATATATTTTCACTTGAGATCTACTACATTGAATTTGTTTACAGGCGAAGTGTAAATTTCTAATTTAATAATGAAATGCCAAATATGAAACGATAGCATTAGATCTGTAAGTAGTCTAACTTGGGTGTAACTGCACAATTTTTTGTAAGACAAAATGGATCAGCAATCGAGTCTGTGGCTCTGACACTGCAGTCTGTTTCACCAGCATGTACAGAAACATGTAGCATAGAGCCTAAAGTCTAGTCATCTACTTTAAACCTTTCATTTGTACAGTTTAATTAAATGTGTGCAGCACACAAAAAACTACACACAGATCATGTCTCTCAAACAAAGTTCTTAATGCTTTGCTGGCAGCCTCCACCCAAGGACCTCTTCTCAGAAGAACACTTTTTAGTACCAGATATTGGACAGGCCTTTCATATTTGATATGTGACATCCTGTAGTGGTCCTCTACTAAGATTGTTCAAATGATACCCCTGGGGTCAACACTGGCCACGCCCCAGGGGTCACATGGTTTATATAGACTGGTATAGCAAAATGACTTTAAAAATGTTCTCCTCTGAAACCGCAAGGCCCAGAGGGTTCATATTTGGTATATAACATTGTATAGTGGTCCTTTACAAAGATTGTTCAATTGATGCCCCTGGGGTCAAAACTGTCCACACCCCAGGGCTCACATGGTTAATATAAATGTAAATAGCAAAATGACTTTAAAAAACTTCTCCTGAAACCACAAGGCCCAGAGGTTTCATATTTGGTTGGAAACATTGTATAAAGATTGTTCAAATGATGCCCCTGGGGTCAAAACTGGGTCAAACCCGTAGGTCACCAGGTTTATATAGACTTAAATAGCAAAATGGCTTTAAAAATCTGCTTCTCTGAAACTGCAAGGCCCAGAGGTTTCATATTTGGTATGTAACATTGTATAGTGATCCTCTACAAAGACTGCTCAAATGATGCCCCTGGGGTCAAAACTGGCCACATCCCAGGGCTCACATGGTTGATATGGACTTAAATAGCATGATGACTTTAAAAATCTTCTCCTCTGAAACTGCAAGGCCTAGAGGTTTCATATGTGGTATGTGACATTTTATAGTGTTTCTCTGCAAAGATTGTTCAAATGACTTAAAAGCCAAATGACTTTACAATGTAACATTGTATAGTGGTCCTCTACAAAGATTTTTCAAATTATGCCCCTGGGGTAAAAAGTGGCCATGACCCGGGGCGTCACATGATTTATATAGACTTGTATGGCAAGTGGGCCTTAAAAATCTTCCTTGTTGAAACCGTAAGGCCCAGAGGTTTTATATTTTGCGTAAAACCTTGTGGAGTGGTCATCTACAAAGATTGTTCAAATGATGTCCCTGGGGTTGAAATTGGCCACCCCCTGGGGGTCACATGGTTTATATACATTTAAATAGCAAAATGACTTGAAAAATCTCGTCTGATTCCGCAAGGCCCAGTGTAATCATATTGGGTATGTAACATTGAAAAGTGGTCCACTACAAATATTGTTCAAATTATGCCCCTGGGGTACAAGGTGGCCACGCCCTGTGGGTCACATGGTTTATATAGACTAAAAAAATATCTGAAATTGCAAGGCCCAGATCTTTATATTTTTCCCTCTTGTTATTAGCCATTATGCCTTAAACTCGGGTGAGCGACCTAGGGCCATCATGGCCCTCTTGTTTACTGACTTTATTTGGAAACAACACATACTGATCAAATAATTCACAGATCATGAAATCTTTGTCATTTCGCAACCATGAGTAAAGCTCAAGCCAGGAAGTTTGAAACGAACGGTTAACTGACTTACGAGGTTTTATTGTCATTTTGTTCTTTCTGTTTCCGCAGTCGATTGCTCATTGTTATTTTCATCGATGTTACCTGAGGCTGATGGTTTACTTTGTTCAGTCAGATTATTATTACCTATAGGACAAAAACTAAGAGTTGTCTGCAATGAATCCACTTTAAAAATCTTTTGGGGTTGCATGTCAGTCTGTTATCGATCATAATAGTAGTATACGGGCACTTACGAACAAACAGAACCAAACTCAGTTTGCAACAGTAATCTTGATTGATCAAAAGAAAATGTGCACGCTTGCAGAGCCAATCGGAGCAGAGCTTTAATTGAGCACCAGCAACAGCCAATAGGTAAGGGTGTTTCAATGCTACCGTGCAAAACAAGAAACTGCCGTAAAATCCCTATTATTCCTTACCAAAGTTGTTGAAAAAACAGTATGTCTCGCGAAATGCATAACTAATGCGTCTCCTACGATTTGTATGTGTCAGCGACGCGTGACGTCTGTCTAGATTATTTCCTGAGCCATTGGCTAATTGAGTTAAGGTCAGTATGAGCCCTGATACATTGATTATTTACGGTTATTCACTGCACAACAATATTCTTCTCTAGAACTTTCTGTGATGAAGTATTGGGGAAATAGTCTGTCCATCTATTTCCTCATTCATCACAAAAAAAAGGTATTCTCTAAAAGGCCGCTTTAACATATGTCTGCATCCGTATCCGCATAAATATTTTACGGACGCGCTTTTCCATGAAATCCGCATACTTGTCGAACATTTTAGTGTTATTTTTATTCCCAAATAGTTGCAATATCTGAGTAAGAAGCTTTTGAACCGTTTTAATTAAGTCACCTGGAAATATTTATGCCAGTATACGAAAACATTCACATGTGGTGAATTTTTAAGAATATTAAGCATCCAACAATTATGTATACAGCGTCATCATGACTCATTTAGAGGTTACCCGTTATTACCAAGTTATTGTACTTGGTGAGTCTTAATTTGAGTTATCGAGGTGTATCAGGACTATTTCTTCTATTTTCCCAATGTTGAATGTATAACAACCCTTTGTTTAACAATGCTAAGTTAGATACCAAGACACATTAATTTGTTTACCTATTATACATCCTGGATAAATGAACAAAGACTCGGATATTTAAAAAATGAACGAATATTAGAATATTATTAGAATATTGAATTAGAATATTCGAATAGCGTTTTGGTATTTGTTCCCATCCCTAGTTATTTTGATTCAGTTCAAGTTGGCATCTATACTGGCCGGCTTTTGTGCATTCATTGTGTTGCAACATGGTGCAGATTGGGCTTTTACCAAAAAGCCAAGCTTGTTTTGAATGTTGTTTTGTTGTTAATTGTTTGTTAATTAATGCAATATATTAGTGCAAATGAGAACAATTTAACAAACTGATTTATTTTAATGTAACACAATTTAAAATTGTTGACTAGTGGCTACTAACTAGTAGCAATTGAGTTTTTATTTGTAGCTTTTGTATGATTAGGGATGACAAATATCATAGTAACGTTTCAAAGGATGGTTTATTGAGTCACAGTTAACAAAGGAGGTCTCTCTATTCAAAATATTCAGCTTCTGATCAGCTGAACCAAATTCTTCACAGCGGCTACATCCTCTTACAGTAACCATATTAATAAAAATTCAATATTATAAATGATGTTTGCTACATTTTTCATATCATCTGCCACAAATCATGATACAATATTAGACGGATACAAAGCATGATACATTACAGATGTTACAAACCTTGTTATTGGCAATTTTATTTATTATTTCCTCAACTATTGCCTTACTGCCATCATTGTCATTCCAATGCTGCTTTATGATGTCCATGGCAACATTTGTAGGCAATGGATGACTGTCTGTATTATATGTTTATTCAATACCAACAGAATCTGAAGTTTAGTCATGGTCTGATCCTACTGTTTTAACAGCACATTCATGATAATTTACTGGAACATCCTCATCAACATTGAATTCTAACTGTACAGTCTGTAGGATTATTGACCCCCACCCCCCACCCTAACTGTACAGTCTGTAGGATTATTGCCTTGCTGTTTTCGGACGAGTGGCAGTGCTTCTATTCCTCATCATACTTGTAGACACCTTGAGTGGTGGGGGGGGGGGCAAAACTCTGCTCCTTTTAAACTGAATTGATTTTGGTATCTGGCATGACTTTGGTATCTGACTTGACTTGATTCTTCTTATCTCAAGCCCATATGCACATTTTATTTTCCCATCACAAGTTTTACAAACACTGTACTGTACATCTTTATGTGCTGACACACACTCACTAAATGACTAGCCTGATAAATGATTTATGTTCAAAATGATCAGAGAAAGGGATATTTGTTTTCACTGGCCATCTCATCATAGGATTATCGTCCAATTGGTGACTATTCCCCTTAGTAAAAACCCATTTCTGCACGTATAATATCATCCTGGCATGGCTTAGCCAATTACTTTTTATGTATGTCAAGTAGATCAGCAAGGTGTGACAGTGTCTGTCAGTTCCTTCATTTTCTTCTGGTATATGTCCTTTCTGTGTTAATAATGCAGATTATCATCTTTGTGTTTCCTTCCAAAATTACATTCTGCAAATATATGATCAGGAATACATATTGTGCATACTATCTAAAAATGACCATATACCCAAGCTGTTCGATTCAGTTAAAATATGCCTAACAGAATGTTCTAAAATTTTGTGTTTGTGCTAGTGTGTTTCCTAAACAAGAAAATATCATATTGGTTGGGAATAAATTATTTCTAACAAGGATCTTGCTATAATCTCCTATACTATCTCAACACATGGCATATTACTTGATATGTCTCTGCTCTACATGGTCCTGTATTTCTTTTTAGCCTGTAGCATCCCAATATGGCAAGCTCCCAAGTGTTGGGTTCATCAGAGAAACCAGGAGAAAGACATAGAGATGGCACGATTTGTTTCACAGAAATCTGTTCTGCTTGGCTAGATATTCTTTGGCTCTAGAGATGGCATGATAGTAAATCTACTGGCACATTTTTGGCAATATCATTTTGGTGATAAAACCCTGATTTGTTGTAACTTTTATCCATACATCGTACTCCTACTGTGGCTTTATACTTGTTCTGCTCTCCATTGAAATGCTGCCAAATCTTGGTTTGTCATCGTTAGTTGAATTACATACACCATTTGCTTGAAATAAATATTTGCCTGGATTTGCAAATGACTTAACAGTCAGTCAGTCAACACATTGAGACAAATTTGGAGAGCAATTTCAGTCACACAGGCAACTTTGTGCTCTTCCACCGAATGGCAACAAGTAGGTGGGATTTTGGTACAGTGTTTCTTCATAGTGAGTGGCCATGTTGTACTTTATCATACCACTATGCTGATATTAGCCTGATACAAAGGTTCCTGATATATTTTTTTTTTATCAGGTCAGTAGCGTTTATGTCAGTCAATGTTTGGATGCACATCATATGACTCGAAATCAACTCCTAAGTCAACATTTTCAGCACAACTGAATCAGTTTCAACAAAACAAACAATTTGATACCAAGATCGTATATAGTTTATTATTTTTAATCATCATAAATCATAAAAACGATATTTTTTTAATATTCACATTAACCCGCACTTTGGAAGTGATATGACGTCATCAATGGAACAATAAACCATCCTTAAACAACTATTTCAATACATTCAAAATAAATGCACTAAAAGTCACTACACAGCATCAGTTTATGTTGCACCAAATACACTTACCAATAATTGAACATGCTATAGTAAATATTGACACGACCTTGAAAATGTCAATTTCAATACACAACTCCAAAATGGCATCTCCAAACAGTTCGGCGATGTGTGTTTTCCGATGAAATTGATCGCTGCAATCCATTTCATAATTGCATTTTTAATATTACATGAATTAACATGCGTGTAATATATGCATTTGTAGTGAAAACCTTCTTTTTCATTACGAAATGTTAATAATAAAGTATTATCCAGTCAACTTTTAGAAATCCATAACTACATAAAAGGGATTGTGTAAAAGCTGGCTCAACAAAATCAGCGCCACTCTTAGTTTTTAAATTTATAAAAATCAGCTCATTTCGTGTAATTGTAAGAAAAATGTTGTATGATAAATAGAAAAACAGGTTACTGCCTGGTCTTATGTAAGCCTCGCTGTTATTTTATTCTGAGCCTCACCTGATATATTACACAAGACCAGGCAGTAACCTGTTATTCTCTATATATAGGACAGGGCAGTGACCAGTCCATGTTTGCATTGGCAGAATGACACCCCCTCTAGGAAAATGGTCGTCGAAAAAAGGTTCAAAAATGGGTCTCAATATGTTGTTGATGTACCCATTAGCGTTGACGTTCCTTCCTGGTCCTGTCGTTACACGTGGTCTGCATGGTCTTGGTCGGTCACTTACAACACCAGTCTGCTCTTAGCGAGGCACAAGACGAGAAATGGTTGTATTGTGGCATCCAAAACGTCTTGCTATGGCTTTCTTTGTACGTCTGGCAATGAACATTCCAATTGCTTGATTGAGAGCATCTTTACTGAGTCGTGGCATTGTGATATATGATTGATATAAAATCCTCATGTGTTTTTACTGTGTACAAATTCAAAACCTTTCGACTGAGTGTAAAGTAAAGCGCGACTAACACATGCGTAAAATGACCATGTGCATTTAGAGGGCATGTATAGCAGAAGGTAGGAGTACGATTTATGATTTGTCCCAATTTTTCACATCCGTTTCAAAAAACATAGTGTCAATAGGCAAATGGCAAAACATAATTAAAATTGGTTTGTTATAAATACAAATATTAATAAGGTAAATAGTGTGCGTTTTTAAATGTACTGAGTATATATTATTGTACAAACCTGTTGTTACATTAGATGCTAAACCAAATGTGAATAGCTGTGGTGTCTCTAATCTGGAGGGTCAAGTGGTTAGTGCAGGCGCAGGTGTCTCTGATCTGGAGGGTCAAGTGGTAAGTGCAGGCTTTGGTGTCTCTGTTCTGGAGGGTCAAGTGGTTAGTGCAGGCGCAGGTGTCTGTTCTGGAGGGTCAAGTGGTTAGTGCAGGCGCAGGTGTCTCTGATCTGGAGGGTCAAGTGGTTTGTTCAGGCGCAGGTAGTCGTGCCCCATCCGACACGGGCTCTGTAAAAGATGGGTTGTGTTTAACCTCTTAAACTACCAAGTGTGTCCCTCTCGTTGACTTGCATGCAGAAAGTATAAAATTTCAGCCTTTTTAGCTCAACTTTTTGAAGAAAAGGCAAGCTATTCTACTCGCCGTGGCGTCGCCGTCCAAGCTGGGTTAAAGTTTTTCGGTAAGCTAGTTTCTCAGGAATGGCTTAAGGGATTTCATTCAAACCAAAACATTTATTCCCTACATTAAAATGAACCTAGAGGCCAAGTTTGGTAACTCTAGTTCGAAATTTGTCAAAATTATGGGCTTTTTTACACGTAGAAATTTTACATAAGCTATATGGACAGGTTAAAGTTTTTCGGTAAGCTGGTTTCTCAGGAATGGCTTGAGGGATTTCATTCAAACTTAGAACACTTATTCCCTATATTAAAATGAACTCATAGGCCAATTTTGATAACTCTAGTTTGAAATTTGTCAAAATTATGGGCCTTTTTAAGCTTAAAATTTTTACATATAAGCTATATGGACAGGTTATAGTTTTTCGGTAAGCTAGTTTCTCAACTTTTTGTTTCCGCTCTCTAACTCGAGAATGGATTGAGCTATTGTAATGAAACTTCAAACATACATACCTGATAGCGAGACCTCGCTTGGGATTGCATATGGGGTGGGTGGGGTCAAGGTCACTGTTACTAACAATAGAAAAACAGTTTCCACTCAATAACTTGAGAACATATTTAGATATATTAATAATTCGTAATACGTAGGTACCTTATATCAAGACCTCACTTGGGATTGCATATGGGGTTTATGGGGTCAAGGTCACTGCTACTAAAAATAGAAAAATGGTTTCCGCTCAATAATTTGAACATGCATTGTGATATTTTAATAAAACTTAATACATATATACCTTATATCAAGACTTCGCTTGGGATTGCATATGGGGAGGGTGGGGTCAAGGTCACTGTTACTAAAAAAAAAAACGGTTTCTGCTCAATAAATTGAGAACGCATTGAGATATTTTTATGAAACTATACATACATACCTTATATCGAGACAAACGGTTTCCGCTTAATAACTTGTGAACGCATTGAGACATTTTAATGAAACTTAATACATACATACCTTATATCGAGATCTTACTTGCGCTTGCATATAGGGTCACGGTCAAGGTCACTTTAATAAAAATAGAAAAATGGTTTCCGCTCAATAACTTGAGTACACGTTGAGATATTTCAATGAAACTTAATACATAGATACCTTATATTGAGACCTCGGGTGGGATTGCATTTGGGGTGGGTGGGGTCAAGGTCACTTTTACAAAAAATAGAAAAATGGTTTCCACTCAATAACTTAAGAACGCATTGAGATATTTTAATGAAACTTAAGACATAGATACCTGATGTTGAGACCTCGCTTGGGATTGCATATGGGGTGAGTGGGGTCAAGGTCAAGTTTACCATTACTTAAAATTTGATTGATGTGCTGATTTTAATGCATTTCGTTAGAAAATTTGGTTTTCGTGGAATTTCCATGTTTCTTGTTTTAGGAAAAAAATGCCAGTAACTCTTACAAGCACAAGAAAAGTCGAGCGCGCTGTCCTCCGACAGCTCTGGTTTTAAAAGCTTACCTAAGCACAAAGTGCTCCAGGGTGAGCTGTTCTGGTCAGTCACTGTCTGGCGTCCATCATCTGTCGTCGTTAACAATTTACTTAAAAGACTTCTTCTCTGAAACAGCATTGCGGATTTTAACCAAACTTGGCAGGAATGTTCCTGGGATATTCTTTTATTGAATTCCTTCAATTCATTTCAATATTTGGAATTCAGTTTAACTATGATGTGCAGTTGTTCTAATCACATATTATTACACGGTCATATGTTGACACTAATGACATTTCCTCTAAAACGCTTTTAAAGCAGTATAAAACTATTGTCGTTTTATAGGTTAGTATTGATCTATGGCATACATCAGTCCAGGCCTTTCCCCAGGATTTTTCTAGGCACAGGGGCAAAGACCTGCGGTTGGGTGTGGGAGGCGGGTATACACCTTTCCACGTTCAATTTTTTTTTGCTTTTTATGTGTACTAAATCAAAATCTACAGTACTTCAGAGATTACACAAGCATAAAACTAAACAGCCTTTAAATAGTTTTTACTTACTTGTATTTCCCAATGATAAAACATAATCATAAAATATACTCACTATAAAATTTATCAAAGAAACCTAACAACATAAGTGGCAAAAGTAATGTAACCTGGATATAGATAATGACTCTGTGTACCTAATGAAGTAATTGGCATGTTTTCACAAAATTTTCAGAAATGTCCTTAAACAAAGCCTGATTTTATACTTCATTTCATTTCTGAAATGTTCAGGTCTTTCACTATCCAACACTTAGATCCAACAAAACATTTCACGTTAGTGCAAGCCCTGTACACAAATCTAGAAAGCTCTTCTTTATGGTTTCTGCTGGTGCCACCTGCCCACCAACATGTTGATATGTTCATTTCCAATATCTGGTACTAAAAAGTGGTTCCTCTGAGAAGAGGTCCTTGGGTGGAGACTGCCAACAAAGCATTCAGAACTTTGTTGAATTCATGGTTGAGAATCCTCTCTCACAATCTGCCCCCCCCCCCCCACCCCCCTCCAAAAAATAAACATTTTTTGTATACTGCACTCATTTAATTAAACTGTACAAATTAACGGTTTAAACTAGGTGACTAGACTAAGGCTCTATGCTACATGTTCCTGTACATGTTGGTGAAATAGGCTGCAATGACAGAGCCACAGGCTTACTTGCTGCATCTTTGTACAAAGAATCTTGCAGTTTCACCTATGTTAGACTATTGCAATCATTTCATTATAACATTATTAATATACACTTCGCCTGTAAACAAATTCTGTTTTGTATTTTGACAGGGTTGTGCCCCCTTTTCACATAGATATTCACTTGAAACTTGGAATAAATCGATGAAATAATTGCCATAACGCAATTTTGTATTTTAACAAAAGTATGCCCCTTCCACTTTCTAAAATATGTACCAACTGAAGTACTTTGAATAGTACTTTGAATAGACGAGCACGCTGTCCTCTGAGAGCTCTTGAAATGTTAATATGAAGATTTATTGAATATATATACTTAAATTTTTTTGAAAACTCAAGTTTTTAGTCCTTTCCTTATTTTCACTTTAATCAAGCAGCAAACTGGATTGTGATTCCACCTAAGGTGCAAAAGTAGGTGGAATGATGGTGCAGTGTGGCCTTATGACATTTTTGTACTGCTGTCACTGTAATCTGCTAACATGAAATCATCATCTTGTGCACAAGATATCAGTGGGTCAATGCTGTAAACATGGTGACCTAGGAGATGTTGGTGGACACTTCCTGGCTTGTGGCAAGCTGTTACCATGATAGGTGGGAGTAGCCTGTCCACATTATCATGGCTTTGCTCTACAATGTTATGTTAGTAGGACTTGCAGAATCTATTCAACAAAGGTTCTGTGTGCCCAGCACAGTCATGTGCTTAGCCACACTGTAGCCACAATAGGTTCTAACCCGTCCTTGGTAATGTTTCATGAAATGTCTTATTATGCCCCCTCTCTTCCAAGAAGCGGGGGTATATTGCTTTGCAGATGGCAGTCTGTAGGTCTGTATGTCGGTAGATCAACTACAGAAATCATAAGCTTCGGTTATTCAAATTTCTTCTTCAAATTTGGTAGGTAGGTTGGTTATGACGAGTAGAGAATCCCTATTGTTTATGAGATCCTTGGGTCAACTGTCAAGGTCAAACCAACAAACGAGATTATATATAAAAATAATAGTAAAAGCTTGTCCGGGCAATATCTTTCCAACCCTTGGGCCTAGGTTTGTCAAACTTGGTAGGTAGGTTGGTAATGACCTGTAGAGGATCACTATTTTGGGGGTCCTTGCATTGTTTTTTAGCTCACTGTGCTCATGGTGAGCGTTTGTGATTGCCTTTTGTCCATCGTGCATCGTGAATTGTTCATCGTCAACATTTACCTTGTGAACACTCTCGAGGCTACATTTGTTGCCCAATCTTCATCAAACTTGCTCAGAACATAATTATCCAATGATATCTCGGACGAGTTTGAAACTGGGTCAAGTGGGTTCAAAACCTAGGTCACTAGTTCAAATTGAAGAAAAAGCTTGTGTACACTCTAGAAGTCACATTTTTGCCCAATTAACATGAAACTTGCTCAGAACAGTTGTTCTTATGATATCTTGGCTGAGTTTCTAAAATGGTTCCGTTCTGTTGAAAAACATGGCCGCCAGGGGGCAGGGCAGTTTTCCTTATATGGCTATAGAAAAAGCTTGTGAACACTCTAGGAGTTACATGTTTTGCCCAATCAACATGAAATTTGCTCAGAACATTTGTTCTTATGATATCTCGGCCGAGTTCGAAAATGGTTCCGATCCATTGAAAAACATGGCCGCCAGGGGGCGAGGCAGTTTTCCTTATATGGCTTTATTGAAAACTTTAAAAAGCTTGTGAACACAATAGAGGCCACATTTATTGCCCACTCTTCATGAAACTTGCCCAGAACATTTGTTCTGATGGTATCTTGGACAATTTCAAAACTGGGTCATGTGTGGTCAAAAACTCAGTCACTAAGTCAAATTGAATAAAAAGCTTGTGATCACTCTTAGGGTCATTTTTTTTACCCAATTTTCTAGAAACTCCCTCAGGCATTTGTTTCAATAATATTTTGGACGAGTTCTAAACTGGGTCATGTTGGTTCAAAAACTAGGTCACTAGGGTAAATTGAAGAAAAAGCTTGTGAACACTAGAAGTCACATTTTTTGCCCAATATTCTTGAAACTTGCTCAGAACATTTGTTTCAATGATATCTCGGACGAGTTCGAAACTAGCTCATTTCGGGACAAAAAATAGATCACCAGGACAAATTGAAAAAAAGCATGGGAATACTCTTGATGCCACATTTATAGCCCAATCATCCTGAAACTTGCTCAGAACATTTGTCCAAATGAATTCTGGGACACGTTCGAAACCAGTTCACATGGGGTCAAAAACTAGGTCACCTGGCCATATTGAAAAAAAAAGCTTGTAAATACTCTAGAGGCCACATGTTTAGTCGAATCTTCATGATTTTGCTCAGAACAGTAGTTTCTTTGCCCCTCAGGTAATATCACAGAAATGTTTCTACTATATATCATATTCCTTCAAATTGATTTGATTCACTAAAAACATTGCTGTCGGAGGTCCATTGTTGATGTCCATTGTCACGTCTCTTAATAAACTATTAACCTTTTACAAGCTATTGTGGTTTATTGAACTCGGGTGAGCAAGCAAGGGCCATTTGGCCCGCTTGTTAATTGTTTCCCTATAGTATTTTATCTGTTATCTTAACTCTCAAAAAGCTTTTTTAGGGGGGTCTTTTTTATCAATTAACTAATCTATTTACCATATATTAAAATAAGCCTATTAAAGCACAAGTGTTATTTATCAACAGTTCAGTTAGTGTACACAACATTTTTGTAAATATTTGGACATATTGTAACACAGTCTTTAATATGCACTGACCACCCTAATTCGGAGTTCTCATGAAAATAGCTATGTTTTGCATAGGCTTGTATTCATGCTTTGAAGTTTACAGGAGTTCAACTTTAACAAGAAATAGAAACACAATAAGGGAATTATACTGGAACAGCTTGTGATTTAAAACTGTATTTGGATCATCCCAGTTAGGTTCTACCTGAAATTTACAGCCACTGACTGAACTGCAAATCTTGAAATGGATACGATCAGATCAGATATTTCATATATCACTTCAATGAATGGCAAGCACACATATCTTCCTCCTGACCACAATGTAGTCAAATACATAGTAGTATATAATTACCGGCCGCAGGGGACCCGGTGTCAAAGGGGATTATCTCTTACCATTCCATATCTTCTGCAAAAATAAATATTACAACAATATTACAGAAAGTAACAAAACATATCTTAGATTCTGATTAATATAACAACACCACAATGACTGGCAAATACACGTATCTTCCTCCTCACCACTATGACTGTCAGACACGCATACATACCTTCCTCCTCACCACTATGACTGTCAGACACGCATACATACCATCCTTATGACCACTATGACTGTCAGACACACATACAAACCTTCCTCCTCACCACTGTGACTGTCAGACAAAAGCTGTTTCGACTTGTCTTGTCTGATATATAAGTCTATAAAAAACAACTCTTAACTATTGCCTTGTTTTTCATCGGTCAATATTACAAGATATGACTAAGTAATGTATTTATGGGTCTTGGAATAACACACTCTTAACAAAAATATGTTATCGAAACAACAACAAAATAACAACAGAGGCAAAGAATATTTACAGCCTTAGCACCATGACCTGTACTCACACAAACAGATAATGTTAAAACGTTTGCCACTTAAAAATCAATGTTAACATGCAACAGTGGTTTTCATTGGTCATTATTCTACATAAGTAAGTGTGAATTGAGGTTGGGAATAATTTCTCAGTAACAACATATTTATATACAATTGTTTTTTAAATACAATAAAAAAAAACTTAATGCTGAGAAAAGAGTATTGTTATGTTATTTGTTCTTGCATTTACTAAAAATATCTTAATATTATACATTAAAACAGAATTTACAATGGCACCATAACTGACTATCCATACAAATTAACCTACATATTAGCCAATAAAATTACATTTATACATTTACAATGGTTTTTATTGGACAATATGAAAAGTAAAAAGTATGTTTGAAATTAAGGCATTTCATAGTCACATGGCCCAAAATAAAACACAGGAACAATTAGTAGACTGCTTTTACTAAAACAGGGGTGTAGAAATCCTACGCCCGACTTGTCCGACCCGGGTAATTTTACTGTCTGACAAATAAACTTTACCTGTCCAGGCTGACAAGTGGCCTTCTGTGAAAAAGTAGGGCTCAATTTTTGAAAAAAGTAGGGCAAAAGTAGGGATTTTGCAGCTAAAAAGTAGGGATAATAGGGATATTTTCTTACCTTTGCTCCAACGAAAATGATATAAAAACAGCTCACTGTACTGCAAATAGGAGACCACAGTGCTCCAGGCTGTTGTTCTTGTGCTTGGGTGTTACCTGGAATGGTTTTTTCAATCTTTATTCATGCACACTAAAAACCATTCCTTTTTTATAGTAACATTTGAAAAAAGTCTTTTCTGGTAAGCACAGCATATCATTACACACAGCAAGCATTAGTAAATACAATGCATACATATAAGGTTACATAGTCATAGCGAATTCTATAGCAATCTAAAGTAATCTAGGTAAAGCCTTTGTACTTTATCACTGTTAGTGTATACCAAATGGTGACAAAAAGCATATGTGGAATGCAAGGTGAGAAACAGAACTAGTTATATATACAAAGGTACACCATTCACCACCAAGAGCAGATGCATACATATGAATGAGTAAGCAAAATCTAACACACACTACAGTGGTTATTAAAGTTTCAGCTACTAAACCAATTTACAACATGTACATTCAATAACTGCTTAAATACACCTATTGATTGTCATTGATCTTTTTTTTCTTAGAGTCTGTGTCTTCTCTCTGTTCCTTAATCTTTGAAAGAGCTGATCTTCCTTCATTTAAATTCTTATTTGCCACTTCCAACATTTCCTTCACTAGAGAGATTTCAGAGAAGTTTTTGCTCTCAAGTCCTTTTGTAAGCCGCTTATTGGCATCTTCAAACATCATTGTGGCCTTAAGAAGACCCTCTTCTACCTGCTTTTCACTTTTCTTGATATCTCTCTCTTTTTCAGCAATTTTCCTCTTTCTCGTTTCATTCTTCTTTAAGATCTCCTCCCTCTCTTTTTCTTCTGCTTTCTCTTTTAATTTCAATCGTTCTGCATCTGACCTTTCTTCAGCAAGCCTCTCCTGATACTTACTGTGTGCATTTCTTACAAAGTGTATCATTTGCCTAGTGATTGGCACATCAGACAATTTCCCTCCATGAAGAGATACAGCATCTCGTGTAATTCTCAAGCCATTCAGAGCATCGTCAGACATGAGTGTTCTTTCTGGTGTTAAGATCTTCTTGTTGATGGAGAGACTTCTTTCAACATCAGCATTACCATTGAAGATGTTACCACTTTCTTCAGTACTGGAAATTTCAGGCTGCCTGTTGATGACTTTCTGGATAGAATCTGATTCCAATAATGGTCTACTCTTTTCATCTGTTTGTCTTTGTCATAGATATCAGAATTCTCCACTTTTTCTTCCCTATATACTTTCCACTCATCTGCTAGTCTTGTCTCTTCATCTTTGGTGATGTTTGGAAGTTCAGAAGCAAGTCTGACAATCATCTTGGTAGCTATATCCTGGTCCTTGACCTCTGGATGAAGGCACTGGGCATTCTTTACAACTGGTTCATCTAATGGTAGTTTCTTTGCTAAATACTTGCTGACTTCTTGGTAGAATTTAAGGATCTGCATTCTTACCAGCTTTTCTTTTGAAGATCCTAATTTGGATAGATGTTCTGATGCCTTTGCACCAATGTGTACTTCATTCAATGGCATGATGTTTTCTTGCTTTTCCACATCAATCTTAAGCAAGTTGGAGGTACTCTTGCCTGAGACAGAATCAAACTTCATAAATCTCTTCATGATCTTCTTCAAAAGATCTGAAGCCTCTGGAAACAACAAGTGGATGAGAGGTTCTTGTTTTTGGAAGATTGTCAGATATTCTTGGAACATAGGAGCTAGACTCAGCAAGAAGTCAATCTGCACCAGGATTTCAGCTGATTTCAGTCTTTCACAAATCCTCTTGTATCTATCATTTCCTTTCAGGTGATTTGAAGTGTGATTTTTCTGGCTTTCCTGAGGTAAATCTTTCAAGAAATATTGGCAAGTGGTAGACCAATTTTCTTTCAGTCGTTGTAGACAAGGCAACAGAGTAAGCCATCTACACTGTACATGCCTCATGAATGTGTTACCTTCACTTTCCAACTCTTCAGCTGTCTTCGCAAAGTCTTCTTTTTGGCAAGGATGGGTCTTAAACCACTGGAAGATGTCAATGCTGAGTTCTTCAGCTTCTTCTCCATACACCATGAGCCCTTTCCTAAACGCATTGTGAACAGTGTGGAGAGGACAGGCTATGAAATCAACCAGGCCATGCAAACTGTAGTCTTTCATCTGTTCATTGATCAGGCGCCAGACAGTTTTGTTAACATTTGGACCATCACTACCTATTGATAGTAACTGAGCAAGTGGCAATTCATAATTCTTTTCAAAGATTGTATTTATCAGAGCAGAGGCCAGATCTTTTCCTTTGGCATGGCCAAACATAACAGACTTTACATACTGGGTGGAAACTGCACCAAGTTTTGTATTCCAAAATCTCACAAGGATATCGCACTGTTTTCTTCCCTGTGCATTTCCTGTTTCATCAAATTGGATGGTATAATACACTTTGTTTTCTGTTATGTTTTTTGATAAGTCTTCCCTGAAGTAGGGTCCCAGACCATCAGACAGAATATATGACACTTTTGTTCTACTCAGACTGAAGTCCCGGCTAATTGCACCTGGAAACATTTCCTTGAACATTTCCGTCACCTCATCACATGACCTGAAAGAATATCCTGAGAAGGCGACTTTCATCACCCACATAATTTCTGCACTTGTCACTTGGTCCCTATGTGTCCTGCTTTCTAATACCACAGTCTTGTTGACATCTCCTCCTCCTTGAGTTGATGTGCTTGGCTTGCTGGCCTCTTGCGTGAAGAAATGTTTCTGCTTTTCGTCAAATCTTGTTTTAGCTGTTGTTGTATGAGTCTTACCTTCAGCATGCTTGAGTATTTGAGCTGAACCACTGTTTCCACATTGAATAGACTTGTTACATATGAAGCAATAACCTGCATATTCAGAGTTGGGGTCCTGCCTACACCACATTCTTAGTTGATGTCCATTTTCATCTTTTTGATTTAACCATGCTGGATTAAACTTTGTCCTCCCGTGTGGCATTTTGACATTAGATGGACAATATATTCCGAGTTGTGTTAAACAGTTAGTTTTCACAAGTATTCAGCACCTGTAAAAAATCTTAGTTAAGCAACAGAGCAGGGAAAAGCATGCATTTGACTCATTTTAAGCACTAACCAATCTAAAATCAAAGCAAGGTATGCTAAAATTTAGAATGCTTTTTACAAAAACATTATTGAACTTTTAGAGCTAAAAATGAGTCAATGAGGGCACCTCCACCAATGAAGGATTAGTTAATATATGTTTGTTTGTATAATGATTTTTACTGTTCCTGTCTTAAGCAAAATATTTCATATAATATTTCAAATTTCAACTTGCTTCTGCTGATAGCAAGAATTGAAGATACATATTCATTTTGTTAATTTGAAAAGCATGCAGTCAAAAGGCATATCTAATTTGCTGATAATTAAATTATGGATGAAAAACAAATTAAATCTACAGACAATGAAAACTCAATACCAATTCTAAAAATAATAATGCATAAGCTCCCCATAGAAACAAGCCTTCTTTAACTGAAGGTTATTGAATCAAGAGGTCATAGCTCACGCCTTGCACACTGACCATGAGGTTTAAAATTCACGGCAGTGTCATCCCTCAGCCATGGCATCATTGGGCATTTGGCCTGTTAAGAGTGAGTGTACAAAGGCTTTCCTACAAAATGAATAATGATAATAATGAAGATAGTAATATATTGTTAAATATAATTGTTAATTAGTTATCATCTTACTGTTCAGTGGCTCTGCTGAAGAGTCATCTGTTCACCTCAGTCACACAAGAACAACTTCTCTGAAGCAGTCTGTAGGTCATCTCCATCACAGAAACAATCTTAAATGTACTCAAATAACATGTAGTTAGTAACAGCTTGATGTTAACTATCAAAATAAAAGACTTTACAATGTTCCTATCTTTTTGTACAACATGACATCCTAAAAAAGTAGGGATTTTAGGGCTGTTTTGAGAAAAAGTAGGGAAAAATAGGGCTAAGGTTAAAAAAGTAGGGAAAAGTAGGAAAAGTAGGGCCCACTTGACAGCCTGCCTGTCTAATTGTCCATGGACAAGTACAAATTAAGCGTGTGAAAATGAGTAAAAGTTGGAAGTTTATTATAATATTATTACCGGTATATACTTATATATCTGAATAACAGGTTGTGTTTGTTGATTATTTAATGACAAAATCTATTACATACGTGTACTGTAGAAGGCTTGGAAAAAAAAAATTTTTGGACAAGTAACCTGTGCTTGCGGACATATAGATTTTTGCTATGAACTTGTCCATGGACAAGTAAATATGTATTGCCACACCCCTGTAAAAAACAACATCTTATAGACGATTCTATTCTTGTTAACCACATGAATTACCTCCCCTGATAAATACTCTTCAAATCTCCGGCCGCCACTAAGGAAGTGAAAACAAAGGAAAATCCAATAATTGTGCGAGATTGTGGGGGAAAACTGAAAAAAATGCCGTATAAACGTGGTGGTGGAAGGCAATGTGTTGTTGTTAACTGTACAATCAGAAGAAGTTGTATGACTGGGAAAATGGACAATGTCAAGTGCACATAGGTTTGATTGCCAAGGATTGTCCGTGTCTCGTACCATTCAAATTCCATTGTATACCGGCAACAGGAGAAAATCGTCTACATTGGTTGAAATCAATCAACAGGAAAGACTTCAATCCACAGGCCAAATCAGTGGTTAGTATTAGTCATATAATATTAAAACATGTTTTTTTAAACATATTTCATTTAATAAACAACAAAAAATATTCTGCCCACCCACTCAGTTTCCTACAAGTTATACCTAATTGAACAAAAACTATGTGATTTGTCATTCAAAATAATATTGATTTTTACTTTGTGTGTTTCTGTGTTCCAGATTAGATATAATATTTCATTATTTATTAAAAAAAGTATTATGTTAACTAACTGGCATTATAGATCATTAATGTGCCCTAACTATTTATTTTAGGTTTGTTCCCAACACTTCATTGATGACCACCCAACTACACAGAATCCTGTTCCGGTTCTTGAGATGGGATATCGGCCAATAACCCCCAAGACACCTGGTCGAAGGCCATTGAAACGATGTATAATAGAAGTAAATGAAAACACATGCCCTGAGGAAAACCAACAGATACATGACACAGACACACCTCTAAAGCCAACATTGAAAGATGAACATACGATGACGTACAAGATGGTAGCTACTAAAATTAATTTTAATCTGAATGAACCATGCGTTGACAATGAACAGTGTGTATCTGTGTGGTGTCAGAAATATCCTGATATGTGTCAAAATTTCAACAAACCTAAATTAGTTGATTGTAGCACACAAACTATCGACATTGTGTCACTTGACCACAGCTATTGGTATAGCTCTAAGACATGGAATGCCTCCACACAACATAACTCTCCAGAATTTGGTGTTGAATACATTGAAACTGACTCTGAGGCTCATTTCTACACTGGACTAAGCCTGTCAACATTCCTCACATTGATAGCAACATTGTCTAAGTTTGGCCAGGAACTACCTTTCAAAATGTGTGTGGCTAATCAGATCTTGTCAGTCTTGCTGCGACTAAGACTGGCACTGACATTTGAAGATATTGCTAGACGCTTCAGGGTTTCCCACCAGTTGATTAGTAACGTGTACCTGGATTGACATTATGTCTGAACATATTCCGAGTGTATTGTTTGGCTACCACGTGAAACTATAAGAAGAACATTACCAAAGTCATTTCGAACCTCTTTTCCAAAGACAACATGCATCATTGATTGCTCGGAAATATATATACAAAGGCCATTCTCCTTGAAAGTCAGAGCACAAACATGGAGTACTTACAAGAGTCACAATACAGCAAAATTTTTAATCGCAATAGCACCAAATGGTTACATCATGTATGTTTCCCCATTGTATGGTGGAAGAGCTAGTGACAATTATATAACGAAGAAGTGTGGATTTCTTGATTATTTACTTCCTGGCGACGAGGTCATGGCAGACTGTGGATTTACGATTGGTGAAGACATGTATAGCCGACGTGTGATATTGAACATCCCTGCATTTATGAAGGGCAGATCACAGTTGTCAGAAGAAGAAACAATAGACTGTAGGCGAATAGCTGCACAACGAATCCATGTAGAGAGAGCCATCATGAGAATGAAGTCCTACAGACTTTTGTCCACAAAGTTTAACATAAAATCACTGAGAAACGCAGATAAAACAGTGCGCGTTGTTGCAGCTCTTTGTAACATGAAAGGTCCATTGATCAAAGATGTCATCATTGACTAAAGTTCTGTCCATGTTATCTTAAGTGATATTGACAATGTACTAATGTGGTTTATTTTCATATAAAAATATTACTACTATTGATCAGTTGTGTTTTTGGTATCTAGATAAATCAAGTGTGAAAATGCAGTTCTTTTGTTCGTCTTATCGTTACATGATTACAGCTACAATCTGGATCCGTGGCCCATCATGGTCTGTTTAGTGACAAATTTATGTGCACGTGTTACAGGGTACTACTTTACGTTTAGACCCTAACCACAGTGATGCATTTCTTCAATGACACAAGGTACTGGTTTTACCCAGGAAGTGAACTTGAGTGTCAAAGTCACGCTAAAATTAAGCTGTACACATTAATGATTAAACAAAATATTCCACAAAAACAATGTCAATACATTTTACTAATTTAATTTACAATGTAACAATATTATAACAGCCAAACATATTATGCATTCTCAAAGTGACAATATTATAAGCAAACAATAATTAAACATTGCAACTTTGCATAACCAGTATCTAAAATCACCATTTCTATGCAGTGTGATACATGTATTTACTTGTAAAGTTGTATGATTGCAACTCAAAACCCTAGGCTAGTTTACAATTGACAGAAACTTTCAACAAAACTGGAATTAGTATGACACCTGTAAACTTCAAGTTTTTGTTATCACAATTCTCTGTTAGTACATCAGATTATCCACACATAGACTTGTACTCTGACGATAGTTTCAAACGTTTTGATAAGAACTCGTCTGTCAACCGAACAAGCATGTGCTTGAAGTAAAACTCCCTTATCCGAGGAAGAAGATGTTTCATGAAGTCTTCATCGTATGGCACGTCAATCACACACTGCTTCTCCACAGTCCAGACAATGAATTTACACAAAACAGATTTCGTACAAAACATTGCGCACTGCACCTGGCAAAAATATCCATTCTTGCCTTTCGGGTTTAGCGTAGGCTGTCCATCCACAAGAATTACATCATATTTTCCGGATGAAATTAAATCAGATAACAGACGAACGGGACACTTGATTTCAACAATTGTACGTTCATCCAAAATCCTGTCCGGACTAGCAGCTAGGTAGGTCGAACTGACTCGGCCTGTCAAATGTCATGTCTGACAACCTGTCATGACAGAGAACTTGTGCCGCTGCTTTTCCCCAAGTACGTTGCATGTATCTGTATAAATTTTATAGTTATGTTAGCTAAGTACTATATTTTCAAAAGCAAACTTGAAAAACGTGTGCCTCAAATAGCCAGTTTTCAAAATGTCCTAAATAATCGCCTCAAAATTGAAGAAATTATAGCAAAGTCAACTAATAAGAGCCAAATACATCAATTACGCTGGAGATGTTTTATGGAGGCATCTGACGAACGTGAAAGCCCCATCCAAACATCCTAACTAATTTTTTAACCAGCTTTTCATTTATTTATAACTTCTGGTCACTGTCCAGTCACTTTTGTGAAATAATTGTTTTTTTTTCCAAATATACTTTATTATTATTTTTTTTTTTCCACTGACAAAACATTAAAACATCTTTATTTTTTCTAGACATACTTATGTACAAGGTTTATAAATGGTGTTTTTGTATGTTCAAGTATAACAAATATGTCTATGAAAATTAATAAATTTGGAATAACAAAAAATTAAAAAAAAAAGTACGTTGCATGTCTGTACAGGTTTCGCCACCTACACCGTGGGACTATGCCAGGGTAACTGCATAGATAATGGCAGATAATGTGGATGCATGACGTGGCATTGCCTGCTGGACAGCTGCAATGACCTGCTTCCACAGACAACTGGTTGGTAACAGCTATCCAAGCTTCGTAATCTTTTCTACCCACACCTGGCTGACTTGGAGAAATGGTGGCTTTCAGATATGTAACATTGCTGCATACTATGGACCAGATATCCCCCATCCATCCATTCTGCACGTAGTTGTACCCGTACAACGCCCGGAAGGACTTCATCTCCTTGCCATCGTAGGCCTTGGCATGGATCAAGTAGTCCACAAGGTCCTCGTACGTTAGTGTTGGCCATGCCCGGCTGTTGTTCTTCTCCCATTCCATGTCATTGGGTGGAAGACCTGCAAATGACATGTATTAGAAATCATATAAACAAAACTGTATTGTAATAAAATCTTAACATTATTGGAAACAAAAAAAAACAACATGTGTCTCCATAAACATATCATAGATCCTGTCTCAATGATTCTACCAGGTTACAGGGGTTCAGAGCATTTGTCTATTAAAAAAAACTGCTTTTTTCTTTCAAAACTGTTGAAAAAATGGGTGGGGGAGAGAATGCTGTAAACATCATAACAAACGTTAGTTTTCAATTATAATATATTGTTGATTGTTTACATATTTTGATAGTTTAGATGCTAAGTTTACTTTGGTTAATATTGAAACATTGATATAATTCAACAAACAAACGGGTTACAAAGATATTGTTTAACAAATTTTCGATCCAACATACAGGTTCGTTTACCTCCTCTTTCCCGGATGTTTACAAATTATTTTAAGAGTTAAAAAATACAAGCCAATGATACAAATACGATCCATGGTACATACAGGTAGATTCACAAACTATGTTAAAATTTAAATACTTACGAAACTCGCTCGACTTCGATACCATTGTGCTTTATTTACTGGTCTTCTAAATGTTCTTCGTGCTTATTGATGATCGCAGACTCGCAGACTTTTTCACTTCCGTAATGGCGGACGGTCACGTGACAACAAAATGGCGGCGGTCTATTTATTGATTCTGGAATCATCGATATCACCAAAAGATAAGTATTTATCAGACAAAAAAAGAACAACTTAAAGATATCATAATATTGCTGATATAAGATAAATTATTTAAATAACAAACTTATTTACACTTCTATACCCATAAATAATCACACAACTGTTCAGTTGCTCTTAGAAGTAAGCGCATCCACCAGCCACTCCAACAGTCGATTCTTCTGTTCCGCTTATGCAGTCAGCCGTTCATTATGGGCATCCAAGTTGTCCAGCCTCCGCGAGTGCTCCTCCATATAACCACGGAACCATTCCGGAGGCTCCTGGCTGCCACTTCGCTTTCTTTTCCAAATGACAGGAGTAGCAGCTGGATCCTCTGACTTCTCTGTGGCTGGTGTGCTGGCTCTCACTGGTGCTGGCTCTCACTGGTGTGCTGGCTCTCACTGGTGTCTGTTCTCCCAGTGGAGTAGGAGCTGGTTTCTGAGATTTTGCTGGGCGTGGTGCAGGTGGTGGTTTTGATGTAACAGTAACATCCTGTGAAACAGTAAAAAAACAGCATTGTTACCAATGGATTGTGGTATAACACAAATCTGGTTTCTTAAACAAAGACCTTTTTTGTTATCTTAATTTAGTTATATGCTCTACTGCTAATGGTACTTTATTAAAACAAATCCACTGATTAAAGGATTTAAACTAATTTTTAAGCTAAATATGGATAACACTCGGGAACTTGAACTATAAAATGATAACACGTCATGGGACTTTCCACTATAAGACTGTAACGACTGTTAGCAATGTCATTTAGTCATAACTAAAACATGTGCAGAGCATAAATCCATAGGATTGAAATATCAGCAAAAAAGATGTAACTAACATAACCATCACCAGTTTTACAGCTGGATCCCCAGAAAGCAGCTGGTCCATCTGGTCGAAGTATTCCCATCTCTTCCGACCACTTCCACTGGTGGCATGCATGTCTACAATCTTCTTGTATCTGAAAAATAGTGCTACATAAAATCTTAAACCTTACAATTACATTGTATATATTGATACATATTTGCAATTTGCAACTGAGCATTTGGATATTATACACTCATGAAACGCATGTCACACGTTTTTCGGATTGACGTTATTATCTGTCTTTTAAGATCATTGACATGATTATCTCTCCATCAAGGACAGATTCAAATGTTTCACAAGTGGCAACTAACCCAACCTGCTTTGATACTAATTGTCAAAAAACAACACCCAAGCACAACAGAATAGTATGGTTTATATGTAATACCTGAACTTCATTAGCCTGAATTTGTTGTCACAGGCCTCACTGGTGACCTCAAACCCCTTCTCTTTCATTTTCTCCGCTATCAGCCTCCAGACATTCTTGTTTTTAAATGCTGCGGATTCGAACTTGCTTCTGTTGTCCGCTTCGAGTGCCAGAAGCAGCAGAAGACACCTAACAATATAGACAAACATTTGTTAAGCAAAAAGATGTATTGGCATTGTATTCAAGTACTCATAAGGCAAACACCTCTTAGTTTGACACAGATGTTTTAAAATGTCCATATTCTGCAAACAATATGTTGAAAAATAATACAAGTAGGCGTCATTGGTGCAAATCAAATATCAGTCACTTAACAGAGTATTTTAATATCTGCATGTATAATTCAACTCTGACATGTACTGCCAGTTTTCAATAACAAAAAGTACCTTCAACAGCTGAACTGGTCTCATCTGGACTGTCACTGCAGGCAGAATCGGCAGATTTACCATCGGAAGGAACGTCTTCTGATGAAGCTGAAACAAAAGTCTACCTTTATTATATTTATTTACAGATATCAGGACTTTTGTTGCCATACATTAAACTTATAAGACATAAACGAATATTGGAAGCATGTATCAATTATTATATAAAATTATGGTGATTTAGATTCAAAGTTCACTTGAATAATGTAGATCAGCTTTATTTAGGTAAGCTAAGCTATAATATATAAATAATTAAAAAATAATATAAACGGATAAAAAAAATCCACTAATATACTCACCAGCATCCTGCTCCAAATCATCAGATTCAGCCATATAATCAAATAGTTGATAGTTTCTTCATCTACAAGAAAAAAATATATTGTGAACAAAACTATACTGTTCATCTATATTCTCGCGTTACTTAACCTTTAATCAAATATTTGGAGCAAAAAACCAACTAACAAAATATTTTCTTTCAATAGCATGCTATAAATTGAACCTTTTCACGAAAATAACAATGGGAAATTGTGTTTAAAAGTAAAGTATTCGTCCTTAAATTATTCTGTTTTTCAATGCACCATGCAGCCATCTTGAAAATTATGTCATCGGTAATCTCGCGGTAAAACGTTTGTTTTGAAATAAGTTTGCTGTTAGTGTATAATCAAACACAAATATACTTTAAATTGTTGGATTTGTACCTTTAACAAATATAACAAAACAATAATTTGAGTTTTCATTTATATTTACTCAAGCAGACGAAAGTGTAGACATTGACCCCCTAATGTCTACCGATAGCTGCAAGCTGATACGAAAGTAATTTATATTTATGGTTTTAATCATATTACTTGTTTAAATTCGAATGAATTAATTTTTAACTTATTTTCTTAAAGAAAACTAAAAATATGTTAGATGTTGACAATTAAGCATGAAAATCCGAAGATAAACAATTACCGCGAAAATAGAGATACCGAGAGAATACTGATGCCGAGTATACTATTTAAAGGACTGCATTGAGTAACAGAAATTCCTAGTTCTGGGTTTCAAAATACACACATCAAGTATTCATAATTATCAATATAATTATTCTCTTGAATTATAAATCACAAGTTATATCAAACAGAGAAATCTTTTTAACTCTTTACTCACAAAAATATTAGTGCAGTGGTTCAATTTAGATGTTATGTTTTTCAATAACACCTATAGACTAGAATATATCACTTATCTTTGTTTTTTTCAAATTTAAAATCATACCCCTTTCATCCACTGCTCGTCGGTAGGTCTGTTCATCGACAAAGAAACTGACCTTGTTCCCTGTGGCCAACTGCATTGTGAGCTTCTTCATTGAACTAAACAGAACAAACTTAACAAGGTCAAAAAATAACAATAAAAGATATTGAATAAAAGTTTGATTAAACGGTAGTTTGAGCTCCACAAAATTATTGAAAATGAGATAAATTATTGACCAATCCACAAATAGTGTTTAATATGGACCTAAATGACTGAAAACATCAGTATATATAACTGTTTGCAACGTAATTCTAATTACGCATGCATAAAAGAATATCACTAAATTTTAAATAATGAAGTTGCACAGAACGATAACAAAAATCAAACAAATTTGTTTAAAGCAATTTTTTTTATTAGTAGATTACCATAATTGTAGACATTATACATACTTGGACTAATAAATGTTAAGCAAAACCTATTTTGGCATTCCTATTTTGCAAAAAATCAAAATAATCAGAACAAACAACAAAGTTTTGCTACCTGTCCGCCATCTTTGTTCGCTATGAAAACGACCGCCAAAATGCGTTCGCTGTTGATGCAAACAATTCGCACCGAGCGCTTTGTTTAATTACGGAAATGGAGAAACTGTTCCGAATGTTTGTAAAACGTTTTGTTTACTGAATGCACTACATTCTATATATTAATAGTACATTATGTCAGTAACCAAAAATGTACGAAACATTCTTTTTTAATAATGCCATAAGCACATGACTGTTTATTGTTGGACGACTGAAGTACTTAAAATGTATAAACCAATATTAAAAGAGTACAAGTCTCAAAGACAGTGTCTGGCCGAAATAAAATATGTTCGAAACACTCCATTATATCTGTACAAAACGTCTATTTTTGGTACATACTGACAAAAATACACTGACAATTCAAAGAACTATATGTATATAAAGACACCAGTCACTATCTAACCTTGATGAAGTAGACTTCTGAGGTAAGTTGTGGATTTAATTACTATATTCAAGGCATTTATAACA
The DNA here is from genome assembly GCA_027627225.1 of Congeria kusceri. Lineage (NCBI taxonomy): Eukaryota > Metazoa > Mollusca > Bivalvia > Myida > Dreissenidae > Congeria > Congeria kusceri. The sequence continues at coordinate 58,779,702 of CM051032.1, read as the reverse complement.
ACGTTTTGCGTTTTTTCATTCTATTTCTGAATCCGCTTTAAGAGTCCTCCATGACATCTGGCTCTAATAGACGTCTTTTCAAATTTATCTCTGAATTTATCTCATGGGAAACCTCCATTGTCTGGCTAGTTGCAAAATTTTGAAGATAACTAGAATTAGCGACTGCTATTGCATGTGACCTTTTCGGATCATGCTCTACTGGTTGGATCATATGCACACTACATACTAACAGCATTTTCGAGTGTAACAAGTTTTAACTCACCTGAGCACAATATGCTCATGGTCAGCTTTTGTGATCACCTTTTGTCCGTCGTCAGTCATCCGTCGTGCGTCAACATTTTCATTCAAACAACATCTCCTCCTAAACCTCTGGGCAGATTTTCAACAAACATAACAGGAATGATCCATGGGTGACCCTCTTTCAAAATTGTTCAAATGATTTCGGTCCGCTGCATATGTAGGTCACCTGAGCTAAAAATATATTTAAAAAATGAAAACTTTACAAATCTTCTCTGAAACTGCATGGCTGAGAGCTTTCATATTTGGTATTTGGCATCCTCTAGTGGTCCTCTACAAAGATTGTTCAAACGATGCCCCTGGGGTCAAAACTTCCCACGCCCTGGGGGTCACTGGTTTATATAGACTTACATAGCAAAATGACTTTTAAAATCTTCTCCTCTAAAACTGCAGGGCCCAAAGGTTTCCTATTTCGTATGTAACATTGCATAGTGGTCCTATACAAAGATTGTTCAAATGATGCCCCTGGGGTCAAAACTGGCCACGCCCCGGGGGTCACATGGTTTATATTGACTTAAATAGCTAAATGACTTTTAAACTCTTCTTCTCTGAAACCGCAAGGCTTAGAGGTTTGGTATTTGGTTGGTAACATTGTATAGTGGTCCTCTACAAAGATTGTTCAAATGATGCCCCTGGGGTCAAAACTGGCCACACCCCGGGGGTCACATTGTTTATATAGACCTAAATAGCAAAATTACTTCAAAAATCTTCTCTGAAACCGCAAGGCCCAGTGGTCTCATATTTTAGATGTGGCATCCCCTAGTGGTCCTCTACAAAGATTGTTCAAATGATGCCCCTGGGGTCAAAACTGGCCATGCCCCAGGGGTCACATTGTTTATATAGACTTAAATAGCAACATAACTTTTAAAATCTCCTCCTCTGAAACCACAAAGCCCAGAGGTTTCATATTTGGTATGTAACATTGCATAGTGGTCCTCTACAAATATTGTTCAAATGATGCCCGTGGGGTCAAAACTGGCCACGCCCCTGGGGTCACATGTTTTATATAGACTTAAATAGCAAAATGACTTAGAAATCTTCTCCTCTGAAACCGCAAGGCCGAGAGGTTTCATATTTAGTATGTAACATTGCATAGTGGTCCTTTACAAAGATTGTTCAAATGATGCCCTTGGGGTGGTTAAAACTGGCAACACCCCATTGGTCACGTGGTTTATATAGACTTAAATAGCTAAATTACTTTTAAAATCTTCTTCTCTGAAATCGCAAGGCCCAGAGGCTTGGTATTTGGTTGCTAACATTGTATAGTGGTCCTGTACAAATATTGTTCAAATGATCCCCTTGGGGTCAAAACTGGCCACGCCATGGGGGTCACATTGTTTATATAGACTTATAATAGCAAAATTACTGCAAAAATCTCCTCTGAAACCGCAAAGCCTAGTGGTTTCATATTAAGTATGTGGCATCCTCTAGTGGTCTTCTGCAAAGATTGTTCAAATTATGCCCCTGGGGTCAAAACTGGCCATGCCCCGGGGGTCACAAAGATTATATAGACTTAAATAGCAAAATAAATGCAAAAATCGTCTCCGCTGAAACCGCAAGGCCCAAAGGTTTCATATTTGGTATGTAACATTGCATAGTAGTCCTCTACAAAGATTGTTCAAATCATGCCCCTCGGGTAAAAACTGGCCACGCTCCGTGGGTCACATGGTTTATATAGACGTAAATAGCTAAATGACTTTGAAAATTTTCTTCTCTGAAACTGCAAGGCCCAGAGGTTTGGTATTTGGTTGGTAACATTGTATAGGGGTCCTCTACAAAGATTGTTCAAATGATTCCCTGGGGTCAAAACTGGCCACACCCCTGGGTTCACATTGTTTGTATAGACCTAAATAGCAAAATTGCTTCAAGAATCTTCTCCTCTGAAACCACAAGGCCCAGTGGTTTAATATTTGTACGTAACATTGCATACTGGTCTTCTACAAAGATTGTTCAAATGATGCCCCTGGGGTCAAAACTGGGATGCCTTAAACTCAGGTGAGCGACCTTCGTGGCCCTCTTGTTTTCATAACTGACGGATCTGGTGAACAATGTCTTGGGTTATGAGATATTAGCCAGTTTCTCACCTTTAGACAGTCCTGTCTGCTAACACACAACTTTTACACACGATAACTGCATTTGTCTAGACTGACAAACTAATGTACAAATGGCAAAATTTGTTAAAGACTGTCTGAGGTATTGGTAAAACATATCTTTTCAATTTTTATGGCCCCGGCATCTTGATGCAGGAGGCTTATAGTGATTGTCCTGTCCGCCCGTCCTTCCGTCCGTGAAAAGGATAAGTAGATTTTACCATTTCGTCTAGCATCAACACCGCTTACTACAACACATTGATACTTACACAGTTGTTGCTTAGGACCATTCCCTATCCACCGATATCACCCAACCTTACTTTGACCTTGACCTAATTTGGATTTTCAAAAGTGCCATTTCTTGGTTAACTAAATTTTACAGTTTTGTCTACCACCAACACCGCTTACTACGACACTTAGATATTTACACCGTTGTTACTTATGACCCTTCCCAATCCACCCATATCACCCAACCTTACTTGATTTAAACATATTTATTTCTTTTAGCAAATACATAATATATCAAAATACACAATACAATGAGTATTAGAAGAGGATTGAAACGGAAGAAATAATTCTTATAGAGTTTCTCTCCTCATGGTAATATTTACACATAATTGGCAGTGTGTTAAGAACAATAGTACATGGTTTATGCCAGATATAGGAAATGTGAATGGTAAATATGCAAATGTTTTGGAAAAAAAAAAAGAGTAAAAATAAAAATAAGGACGAAGGATTGTTGGTGCAAGGACTTGAACATCAAGTAACAACAACTACTCATAACCGGATTGTTAAGAAAATCGCCGGGATTCTTTTATAAATTGTTGGACATGTAGAAAAATTTCAGAGTTTTCAATTTCGTCAAGATATGTATTGCCGAAAAGCAAAATATTGAGCTCAACAACGCTAGTTATTCCGGAGATACTGTTCATTAATGTAGTACGTATTGCGTTATAATAAGGACATACGAAAAAGAAGTGGTAGTTAGATTCAATATCTCCACACGAGCATAGTGGAGACTCGATGATGTTTTTTGCGTAAAGATGTTCGTTAAGCGCACTCGATTTGGTCCTTAACCGCGTGTGGAGTATTTGAAGATAACGTTGTCCTATATAAAAGTACGATGGTGTTTTTACCATGCCTCTTTTAAGCTTGGATTTAAAAATATTCAACGATTCACTATTTTTTACATCTTCTGGTAATATATTCCATTTTCGAATAACTGCAGGTAGGAATGAATTATAGTAAAGGGTTGATCTAGATTCGGATGTGCGCAAGTCATTCGCATTACGGAGATTGTACCCAGTAGCAGCTCCGACATGTTGAGGTACCAGGTCGGTCAAATACTGAGGGGTAAGAGAGTTTTGCATTTTGTAAAAAAGTATTAGTTGGTGTTTGTCGCGTCGATCTTGTAGCGGTTCCCAGTTAATTTCTTTTTGCAATTCGGTTATAGATACTAGTTTTGATGACCCACAAGCGATTCGCGCTGCTTCGATTTGAATTTTGTCAAGTTCACGTTTTTCTGCTTGAGTGCAATTATCCCATATTACATCTGAATATTCTAATAGCGGTCGAATGAAGGACGTATAAATTATTTCAAGCGATTTGCGGTCAAGTTTAAATCTCAGTTTGCGCATAATATTAATTCGACTCCATGCTTTATCAGTTATATATTTAATATGGATGTGCCATTTACAATCATTCGAAAGAAAAACTCCTAGATGTTTGTGGGAGCAGACATCCGGTATTGGCTTAGACAACATTTTAAAGCTATATGTATTCGGTTGTTGCTTTCTGGAGAATGTAATTGTTTCAGATTTAGAAGGATTAAATAAGACATGCCATTTTAAGGCCCAATCAGATATTCTGTTGATATCGTTTTGTAATATTGCATTACGAGTATTTGTGTCATCTATGATAATGTATAGGGATGTGTCGTCAGCAAACAGACGAATGTTACTTTGAATGTTGTTTACAATATAATTTATGAAGATTAGAAATAATTGGGCCCTAATATAGAGCCCTGAGGGACACCGGCCTCTAGTGTAGCCCAGTTAGAAACTGCGCCTGGAAGTACTACACGTTGACGTCTTCCATTAAGATAATTTACAAACCAAGAGTGTAACTTTCCACGGATGCCAATAGCATTGAGTTTATGTAATAGACCCAGGTGCCAGACCTTATCGAAGGCTTTACTTATGTCAAAAAATACAGCTTTTACCTCTAATCCATTGTCAAGGGCTTTGCAAAACGTATCGTATATATAAGTGAGTTGGTTTGTGGTAGAGTCACCTGGCAAAAACCCAGACTGAGATGAGGTCAGTATTTTGTTACTAATAAGGTGATTGTACACATGTTTAAAAATTATTTTTTCAAACACTTTTTCCATTGTATTAAGCAATGATATTGGACGATAGTTAATCGCTAATTTAGGGTCACCTTTTTTTAAAACTGCACTGACGTTAGCATCTTTCCAACAGCTTGGCATTATACATTTGTTGAGTGAGAAATTAAAGAGTTCACATAAGGGAGTGGACAATTCGACTCGACATTCTTTTAAAATACGGTTACTTATACCGTCAGGTCCTGATGCTTTATCAACAGAAAGTGATTCTAGAACATCATGAACATCAGTAGATGTAATAATAAGAGACTCTAGCAAGTTAGCAATTGGTACATAAGTGAGATCCGGAATGTTATCATTATCAATGTCAATTTTTGACTGACTTTGAAAGAAATTGTTAAGAATGTTCGCCTTTTCAAAGCAATCAGTTACAGCTGAATTGTCGGTGGGATTAATGAGTGCAGAATTTAAGTAATTGTTAGCTTTGTTGATAAATGACTTGAGAGTTCACCACCAGTCGTTAGACGTGTGGTTATTTTGTTTGAGTTTATCGCGTAGGTTTACATAGTACTGATCTTTTGCTTGTCTAATTAATGATATGGTCTGGTTTCTGAGTGCACGAAACATGGACCAATAATAGGTACTGTTTTTGCGTTTTGCATGTTGGTAAGCTCGTTTGCGTTTTCTTATCATACGACGTATATGTGTATTGAGCCAAGGAGCGTCACGCGGTTTGATTTGTATTAGCCTGTTTGGGATACAATGTTTAGCATTACGAATAATAGTATCAGTGATATTAGTGCAATATGTGTCGACGTCGTTACTTGCGATTGTTTCCCAGTTAAATGTAGAGAAGGTTTCACGTAACACATTGTAGTTACCGTCCTCGTATTTCCATATATGACGCTCATATGTTTTCGCTCTTGGCTTATTATATTTTAATAAACCATAAATAGGACTATGGTAGCAATGTTGTTGATCAAGAAAAGGATCACCAACACCTGATAATGCCAAGCTGTTTGGGTTACTTAGTAGCAACAGTCAAGAATTGATGAAGAACTTTCTGTAAAATGCGTTGGTTCGTCAATAACTTGAACAAGACTGTACTCTTGGCACCAAGAATCAAGTTTTCTTGCTAATGTATGTATATTGATATTCATGTTAAAGTCCCCGGTTATTATAATATCTGATATACCGGTTTCAATTGCTAAGCCAAAAGAGTCATCAATTAAGTTAGTGTAAGACACATCTGCGTTTGGTGGTCTATAAAATAACCCAAATAAGACACGCTTTTTACCCTGCAAGTGGAGTTCAATCCAAATGCATTCTAATGAAATAGGTTCAAGGTCAGGTCTGCGTTCATAGTGGATACAATCTTTTACGTATAGCATAACCCCACCGTGGCTGTCATGTATTCGATCTTTGCGTTCGGGGCAGTGATATGAGGGGATAAGGAGTTCGTCAGTTTCAATAGAGTTACTAAGCCAAGTCTCAGTAAAGGATAGTACATCAAAATTCGAGAGTTCTGCAGTAAGAATATCCAATTTGTTCCGGATACTCTGCACATTATACTGAATAAACGAAAAGTTATTAGGCATTGCCAATAAGTCAGTAAGTGTATTGATCTCCGTGACAGAGGAAGCTAAGGAACTAATCGATACTGGGCCTGGGTTTAGTTCAATATCCCCAGAAAGCAACATGATTATGTTAAGCCATGTAAGTATCGCGACTGTTAAGAAGACAAAAATTGTTTTCCGTACGAATATTAAATAGGAATAGTAGCGTTTACTAACTATAGCGCGTGTATACGGCCGTTGAATATGCCGGAAAAGTTGGGATTGACCTTTGATGTTGTGAAGAAACGATTCCAGAGCAATTTCGTTTTTGTACAACGAAATTAAGACTATTGCATTTAAAGATGCAAAAAACAATCCGATTGGTTTGTATCTTGGTAAGATGTTATGTGTAACCATCATAATACGTTAAGAAAGGTGAGTGCACTTTAGCAAGAGTTACAATAGTCCAAGACTCTTCAACAAGTCCTTCATCCTGAAAACAGTAAAACAAGAAAATAAAGCAAATGAAAAAGGTTATAAAGACGTAAATCAGAAGGTAAGTGGTCAATGTGTAAATGAGCTGGTCATTTTAAAGAATTAAGTGCCATAAGAACAAATTGGACGGCTTAAGGTACCCTAATCGTTATAGACATACATAAGTGTGTTATAAGGGTAATTTACACATACAACATATGGTGAAAGCATAAAGTTACAGAGGTACACATGTACAGTATACATGCACAACCATATACATACATATACACACATACCATACACACGTACACACATACACGGATACACACATACACACATAGACACACACATAAACACACATGTACATACATAGTTGTATAGCTATACATAGATATATTTGAAATTTCATATTTATATATAATTAATTCTTACAATTAACAATATGTTTAAACTACTAGTACTATAAAGAAGTACAAGACAGTCTTACTCAATCAGAAAATGTTCAATTTGTTTTCATCATGCATTATAACAGTGTAGTAGGAATTAACCAGTCAAACAGTTATACAGCTACAAACACAGAAACATACATACTTATGTAGCTATACATAGTTATATATAGTTATACATATTATATATAATTAGTTCTTTCAATATGCATGATAACAGTATAATAATAATAATTAACCAACCAAACAGTTATACAACTAGTTATATATAGTTATACATTTTATATATAATTAGTTCTTTCAATATGCATGATAACAGTGTAATAATAATAATAATAATTAACCAGTCAAACAGTTATACAGCTACAAAACAAGAGAACATTACAATTAGAACACAACTGGTCTGATTGGCTTTGTTTGATGAAATGAATTTGTTAACTCAATAAAAAGTTACTTTTAATGTGATATCAGTATAGATTTGATATTGTTTGCTATTTGATTTCAATACTTATAAAGACATTTGTACGATATTAGGTATTTCCATTTGTACAAGCCCTACGAAAGAGAAATGTAGGGCCCGTTGTGGAACCAAATAAGTGTTTGGCGGACTATAGTCGTACGAAATTATGTGTTGTGTCGTGTATTAGTGATATCCCAAATCAAGCAGCCCTGCAGAAACGAAATTGAGGGTCCGCATTGGGATATTTATATTTATGCAATGCGACATGAACATTGGATATTCTCGATAGTTTTTACATGTTACATACTATTTATATTGCATGTAAGTAAAACTGTAACCAGCAGAATATTATATATTGTGTTAATACCTAGACAGACTGTACGTTCTATTCAAAGTGTACCTTAAAATGCACAAATGAATTTAAGTTAACAAATATATACAAAGTGAATCAAAGTGCATGTATTTAAGGTTTCCGACTAGCAGATGGAGATAACGGTAAATGTTTTGTAAGCATTTTGAAAGAATATTAAAATAAAATTATATTTATATTCACAAAGGAAGCGAGGCATAACAAAATCCAATGTAATCCGTTCATAGACACATTTAACTCGGAGCATAAATTTTCGATCATGGTAACGCTTGAGCATTGTTAGGTGGCAATTATTTATGTTACGGGGTAAGTTTGGTAAATATGTTATAATATCAAATATGTGTACCACGTTTCACTGATTTTGGTCAAATCACAAAAGTGACGTACATATACTGTTCGACAAAGAAATGGGGGATGTTCATGATCTATTGCCACTAGTGACCGATCCGTACGATCTATTGGCGATGGAGCGGAGCTTTGTTATCTGTTCAGGTGTTTCAACTCGATGGATCGCGCGTTTAAGGTCTCGCACCAAAATAGTTCCGTCGTGGGTCCATGCACTTTCTGCAAGTTTATCCATAACGAGTTTGCGCGCGTCAAAATACATCTCACTGCGATGCTTCGATAGGGCCTCGTTGATGAAATTCCTTCTGTATTTCTCAGAGTTTTTAGCTCGAGATCTCACATTATACAGTTTTTGCCGGGCTCTGTATGACACAAACTTGATAATGATGTCCCTAGGCTTTGAACCGGATTGTGACCGGGGACCTAATCGATGGGAGCGATCGATCTCTTCTATAGAAAGATTTGCGCCAAGGTCGTTCGCCATCTCAACTACAATCTTGTCAGTGTCCTCTTGACCGGCTTCCGAGATCCCAGTGACACGCAGGCAGTTTCGGCGACTGTATTGATCCGCTCGATCTGCTTGTAACTCTAACTCGGCTACCTGATCTTGAAGGCGTTTGTTTTCCTGTACCAAGGACTCAATTTTTTCATTAAGTGAGGCGTTAATTCCGGTGATGACCTGTGGGATGAAGGCCTGCACAATTGAACTGACCATGGCTTCAAGGTCAACTTTGAACATATCGTGCATCCGGTTCGTTATGGTTTCCAAATCCGCCTCACTCAGATGAACCTGGGTTATGACTGCACTGCTCTGCATGATATCAGAGTCAGATAATTTGTTCTTCTTGTTCCCTACTTCGGGCTCAATACTTGAGGTGGATAGGTCACGCTTATCAGGCCTTTTCCCCTGTACAGGTGTGGAGTGGTTATTCATGTTGACGCTCTTTTATTTTCAACAGTATAGAACACCGGCGCATCGAAGCGCAACCTATATGCACTAACGGTAAACGGATTCAGTTAATAGGTTACAGGTAATAGTGGTCAACACTGGAAACTAATTGGTAACGGGTAACGAGTAGAAACTAGTTCACCGTGATTGCAGACAACAAACAAACACGTATCTATGAAATACCTTGGAAAAATAGATGTCCAAATATATCCTTTCTTACATAGTCCACTTCAAACTTTGTAGCACAATCACATGACACGTGCACTATGAATTACACCTATATAAATTTTAGACCAGAACATTTTGTGAAGAATCACATATTCATTATTTTCCTACGAGCTACAAAAACACGTCAACACCCGCCATTACCGGAGTAAACAACCTTAACTTTAACCTTGATCTTGACCTAATTTGCACTTAGAATAAATCAATGGGTTGTTTCGTGGTTAACCAGATTTTACCATTTCGTCTAGCACCAAAACCACTTGCTACAACACTTAGATATTTACACAGTTTTTAGCTCGACTTTTCGAAGAAAAGGCAAGCTGTTCTACTCGCCCCGGGCGTCTGCGTCCGAGCTAGGTTAAAGTTTTTCTGTAAGCTAGTTTCTCTGGAATGGCATGAGGGATTTCATTCAAACTTAAAATATTTATTCCCCACATTAAAATGAACCTATAGGCCAAGTTTGTTAACTCTAGTTCGAAATTTGTCAAAATTATGGGCCTTTTTTTACACTTAGAAATTTTACATAAGCTATATGGGCAGGTTAAAGTTTTTCTGTAAGCAGGTTTCTCAGGATTGGCTTAAGGGATTTCATTCAAACTTAGAATACTTATTCCGTATATTAAAATGAACTCATGGGCCAATTTTGATAACTCGAGCTTGAAATTTGTCAAAATTATGGGCCTTTTTACAGTTAGAAATTTTACATGTAAGCTTTACGGACAGGTTTAAGTTTTTCGGTAAGCTAGTTTATGTCCATGAGTTTTATTGTTTGTTTTTTATATGCAAGGGTTAGCTGTGGAGTTAAATAAATATGACAGTTTATATGGTAGTTGAATGTTTTTATGACCATTATGGCACACATGCTTTAAATAAAAAAAATTCAAACCTGTCACAATAGTAAGGTCTTCGTCATTGCCAGTACTCAGGTGAGTCCTTTGGGCCATCATGGCCCTCTTGTTATAAGAATACATTACGCAAGTAAATAAAAACAGTGACATTTTTAATTTACTAAAAGAACAATACTGACCTTAAGTAATCTTGACTATTATTTCCTTTAAAATCCGCAAAGACAACAGTGAACACATTCCACAAAATAAGTTTTCCAGCAAACCACTATTATCTTGACAGCTTGTTATCGACACCAAACTGTAACAACACTGGTATCTAGTTACAATGCCAGATCATCCTTTTTCTTTATACCTGCTGTTTGATACTGAAATGCACTACTATATCATAAATGTTCTTTCTTCCAGACAATGCTATGTTAACTTAGGCTGGTATTACATATCCGATTGCGATTGCGTTGGGCGACTGGCGTTATCGCATTCGTTAGCGCTGACGCAAGCACTATTCCATGTACACGTTTTCTGCTTGCGATTGTTCATTTGCTCAATTTGTCACAGCACACCCATCTAATTAAAATTATAGAGACTCAGGAAAGTTGGGAAGAATTTTGAAACATAGCTGCAATTTCAAGCTTTTTATTCTTACTGAAAAATATTGGTGTGATCTTGTGCTGTGGGGGGAAACCGGGGTACCCGGAGGAAACCCCACCTGTCCGGTATGGTGCCCACCAACCAAACTCACATGCGCCGGGAACGGGAAATGAACCCGGGTTGGCCTAGGTGAGAAGCATGTCCCAACCACTGCGCTAGCCGGACAGCCTACCAAGTATTATTAAAAAGGAGATATTAGGTTTACGAAAAACGAAAACAATAATGATTTTAAAAGATTCGAGATTAGTTGAAGTGAAAATATAAGCATATAGGATGAAATAAAACGTGTCCAGAAATATACTACCAAATAAACAAAATGAAAATAACAAATGCATGCATTATCTTAAGTGTAATAAGAACATATCAAACTGCGAACATGTGCTACCTGTAAAGTCTGTTACATCTAGTGCTTCGACAATGCTGTGCCATGTATTATTTACTATTTCTGTGTCCTTGTATTCTTTGCAAGAGTGGTCATATAGGAGAGGATGTTTCCTCACGAGTTCAATACATTTTTCGCAAACTGCGGGGTTGTTAAGCCGTCTTTTCATTGCGGAGTTTTATCTGCTAATGACATCCGCTGATCCGACTGTCCGCTAAAAATCGCTACATGTAGCGATTTTTAACGTTCGTCAAATTGACGGATAGCGCAATCGGACACATGGGATGGTCCCTATTAAATTTCGCTTGTTCCGATTTGTTAACCGTTAAATGGACGAACACAGTCAGATGACGCAGTCTCCAAATGGAGACATGGAATACAGGCCTTAGACTGAAATGGCAGAGACAAAATAGGTCTCACAACAAATTTGTATAATGTATCTAAAGTTAGCTTGATTTGGCACGAATAGTTTTAAACGAATGGTGTGGTATACAGTCTACCAAAACAAGCTATCGCAATAATTATAGCTTGATTAAAATGAAGATGATTTCTGCTAAAAACATCTATATTATTATAGAATGTACTGGCTTGGTTCGATACTGTGGAAATCAGTTGCTGCGGACGGTTATTCCGAAATAAGCTGTTTTGGCAAATAATTTATCTTCACTTAAAACAGCTGGTTTGGTTTTAATTCAATAATTTTGAAAATAAACAAGATATAGACATAGGAATAAGTGCAAAATGTGCATATTGAAATGCAGTATCAAATTATCTAAAAAGAGAAAAACGCAAAATTTCGTATATAGCAGGTTTTGGCAGTAACCCCTATATATGATACTAATGTTCAATTTAGTCATCTCATTATTGCGGTCAACACCACCCATGTACTGTCCGTTTTGCTCACAACAAAGCATTCATGAAAGATGCTGCCTTGTTCCATTTTTGTTTTTCTCTGATGTTGTTAATAATAGAATTCAGATATATTAAGTGCAGTGGACAGGATATGCACCATTTTGTTGTCTTTCCTTGTAGTTGCTATCATGCTACAACAATCAACCTAGTCTTAATGTTGTGTAGTGGCAGCCATCCACATCTTCAATCCATACTTGACGGCCTTCAAATGTATTGTTTAAACCTGTGGTAATGTTTGCACATGTACCTGATGTGCTGTTTTGATACTGCTTTATTCCAGGCCTTCTGAATTTGTTGGGCATTAAATGTATTATGCAAACCCATTGTAATGAGTGCGCATGTATTGATCTACTGTGCTTTTACTGCTTTATTTCCAGCTTTCCTTTAAATGGCCTATTGTTTTATTATCATTTATTATTATCTCATCGGTTCATGTGGTACATTATATTCTGATTTAAATGTCTTTCTAAGAGTGTCCAACATACCGTAACTTTGCAGAGTTAATCTCTGTGATCCCTTCTTTTATTTGTGAAATGATGGTGTCAGGAAATTTGAAAGAAGTGTGCCTTCGTACATAACAACACAGGAAATATGTTTGGTTTGCCATTCAGTCCTTTGATCAGGAAGTCTGGTAATGCTGGTTTGGCGAACTTTATATTGAATTCGATGGTTATCAGACTGTTTTCCACATTGCGAGTTTAGCTGATATAGTGATGAAACGCTACAACTGTTAACTTTTATATTTGCTTTCTTTTTTTATGCCCCTGGCTTACTTCAACACTTGGATACTTACACAGTTGGTGCTTATGACCATTCCCTATCCACCTATATCACCCAACATCACTTTGACCTTGACCTAATTTGGACGTGTAATAAGTCAGAAGTGCCATTTCTTGGTTAACTTACCATTTTGTCGAGCACCAACACCGCTTACTACAACGTACATTTGGATATTACACAGTTGTTACTTATGACCGTTTCTAATCCACTCATATCACCCAACCTCACTTTGACCATGACCTTGACCTACTTTGGACTAAAAATAATAAAAATGGGCTATTTCTTGGTTAACTAGATTTTACCGTTTCGTCTAGCACCAGCACCGCTTACTACAGCACTTGGATAATTACACAGTTGTTGCTTATGACCATTCCCAATCCACTCATATCACCCAACTATACTTTAACCTTGATCTAATTTGGACTTGGAATAGTTCATTTTGGCTGTCCAGCACTAACCGGGGGGCATGTGTATTTATCGAACACAGTGTCTTGTCTTGTAATTATTATTTAGCAAAACAAAACACAATACATGAAATTCAAACTTCCAATATTTCCAAATACAGTGTATTTAAAATTCAAGCAGTTAAAGTGTTAATGTTCAAATGGTTCACAATAAATTATCGCTAATCTAAAAGCACTTTTTATTGATCATAATTCTTTTAGAGTACACTAGATTTGTATAATAGCAAATCATAGTATTTATACAAAACATTAGATCATGTTCCAAATAACAAGCATGGGAATATTTATTTGTGGGAAAAAAGTACAAAAAGAGCAAAACAATTATTAAAAAATCAGGAGTTAAGACAAATGATACCTCCTGACAGGAGCAAATATTGAATCTTTAAACATGAATAATTAAGATAGTTAACATTATAAACAACCTTACATATTTGTAATTAAGTATAATGATGAAATCCACAACAATAGGTCCGATTCCCAGTGACACCATTATTTTTGTAGATTTTACTGGTATTCAAGTAGTCTTGATGACATTTTTTTATATTTCAAGAATAAAGCATACAAGTCATATTGATAAAATTCTACCTTTTTCAGATTAAGGTTATATGTTTAAACTCAATGTAACTACATTGGCTTGTTGAAATTGGACACTTGAGAGCTGTTTTCCACGAGAACCAGTGTATTCCATGTGAATTGTAAAGGCAAGTACACAACCGAGGATCACTATTGAATTTCTGGGCAAACAACGACGTCCATCCAGAATTCTTTACCGACTTATGCAAATTCTTCATCAGACGAATCTGTTTCCATTCACCATATTCCAGTTCAAAACTTTCTGATCATGTGTGCAATACTGCTAGTTGCCATCGGTATCGTCCAATTTTCTGCTGTCGTTACTGCTTTCACGTCTGTTTACGCATGCCATCAGTTTTGCATCGTTATACCCCCAAAAAAGTGAAGTTTAGAGGTAGTATATAGGAGTGAGCTTGTCGGTCCGTCGGACTGTTGGTTTTTTGGTTTTCGGATGATAACTCAAGAAGGGCTTGACATATTCGAATAATTTTTGGTACACGTGTAACATCATAAAATACAGGTCATATTCGACTTTGGTTACAAACCACTGAATTTTGACATGTTATGGCCCCTTTTCGACTTAAATTCCATAAAATTATGGCTTCCAAACGATACCTCAACAATGGCTTGACATATTCAAATAATTGTTGGTATACATGGGTAGCATCATAAAATATGGATTAAGTTTGACTTTGGTTACAAACCACTAATTTTGACAGAGAGGTGGCAGCGTCAACTTTTTTTGTTCCACTCTCTAACTCGAGAAGGAATTGAGCTATTGTAATGAAACTTAATACATAGATACGTTATATCGAGACCTCGCTTGGGATTGCATATGTGGTCAAGGTCACCGTTACTAAAAAGAAAAACGGTATCCGCTCAATAACTTTAGAATGCATTGAGATATTTTAATGAAACTTCATACATAGATACCTTATATCGAGACCTCACTTGGGATTGCACATGGGGTCGGTGGGGTCAAGGTCACCATTACTTAAAATAGAAAAACAGTTTCCACGCAATAACTTGAGAACGCATTGAGATATTTTAATGAAACTTCATACATATATAACTTATATTGAGACCTTGCTTGGGATTGCATATGGGGTGGGTTGTGTCAGGGTCAAGATCACCATTACTAAAAATAGAAAAACAGGTTCCACTCAATAAATTGAGAACGCATTGAGATACTTTAATGAGACTTCATATGTAGATACCTTATATCTAGACCTCTCTTGTGATTGCATATGGAGTGGGTGGGGTAGAGGTCACCTTTACTAAAAATAAAAAAAAATGGTTTGCAGTCAATAACTTAAGAACTTATTTAGATATTTTAATGAAACTTCATATGTAGATACCCGATATTGAGACCTCGCTTTGGATTACACGGTCTAGGTCACCATTTCCTAGCCATAGGTGTATGACCTTCACCTTGCACCCAGAACTTTCTTTCATTATTGTGCTGACTTATGCATTTTGTTAGAAAAATTTGGTTTTCGTGGAATTTCCACATTTTTTGTTAAATTATGTTTGGTACACAGGTGTAACATTAGCTAAAGAAACTTCAGCGAACAGTTTATATAGTACTGACTAGACCTGTTCGCTGAAGCCAACCCCGTATCGAAAGTCAACCAGAGTCATAACATATTAATGTCACGCTATAAATCCATAAATTGCAATTTCTGGAGGAAATCATTACATATACATGCAAGTCAATATAA
The DNA here is from genome assembly GCA_027627225.1 of Congeria kusceri. Taxonomy (NCBI): domain Eukaryota; kingdom Metazoa; phylum Mollusca; class Bivalvia; order Myida; family Dreissenidae; genus Congeria; species Congeria kusceri. The sequence continues at coordinate 58,763,818 of CM051032.1, read as the reverse complement.
ACTTTTGACTTGTGTCGTGTTTTGAGAATCGAAATTGTCAAATGCATCGAATAATAGCTGAAAATAACTCTGATTAGCACACAGTGTACAGTTACGTTGCCATTGTTGTTTTATCATGTGACTACGAGATTTTCATTTGGATATTTTCAGATCGACCTTGACCTTTTCGCGTGCTCAAATTGTAAACATGGTTTTCGTTTTCCGTAATGCATTATATCTGTTCAATTACTCATGTCTGATCAGCAAACATATTGTTTTAATATTGATTTAAGTGATGTTTCATCTATTATTCTTTTGCTAGATATTAAAATTATAGTGTGTTCACAAAACAATCACCAGTGAAGTAAAAATCCATTAAACAGTCACAGCACATGTTCTGTTACTAAAATAGATAAAAAGTCACATGACCGTGACATCCTGTGAGATTCTCATTTGACAAATGTCTTCAATGTGACTGATTTCATCCACGTTTTAGTAATGAAACGGTAATTTAGAAGTGTTTTAGACCTTATTTTGTCATAAGTATGCTAACTAGATGTAAACATTATCCATCTATCTAATAATGCTGCCTATTTGGTTCAGTAGTGCATGTAAAAGCTGTTTTGGGCAGTTTTTTTGGTGACTGTTGATAAACTGTCAAATTCTTGAGAATTGCTGGTAGACTTTTCTATGGGGGTTGCTCCATAACTTTTATGTCGCGCAAAGTCAAAAAATATATAAGCGACATTTTAAGTTATGGAAGCCAGAACTAGTGTAACATTATAAAATACAGATCAAGTTCAACTTCAGTTACAAACTACTAAATGTTGACAGAGTTATGGCTCCTATTGAAATTAAATTTGTCCAAATACACTGTTAAACATTCACAAATTAAAGCATTCTCTCTGTGTCTATTTCTTTCAAATGAATGCCATAGTTTTGTGGCAAGGCCATATGGTGGGGGTATATCCGTCACTTATGTGACAATTCTAGTTATCGCTGTTGACATAACAAGAAACGATGGAGTCATTTTCATAATCTAAAGTTTGATTTCCACACTCTGCTTCAAAAGTATTAATTTCCCAGTTCTCATCACCCTGTGATTTACTTGTACCTGCTCACCATCACTGCATGATGTCCTGTGAAAACGTGTCAGTTTCACCAAATTTCTCATCCAAGTTCTCATCGTGTGATTGCATTCTTGCACCATGTGCCTTGGGTGACAATACAAAATTCCTTCAAATCAATGTAGATATCCCCTGGGTTAAAACTCAGTACTTTTATCAGGTAAATATAATGTTATACCACATCCAAATTCTTCCATAAATAAGAAAAAAAAATAATTATGCAGACAACAGATAAATGATTTTCCATTTTCTTTTTCATTATGTATGAAAACTTCATTGGCCTTACAATATGATTAGGAACTGAAAATAATGATTATGCAACTTTTCACAATATTATGGTACAATTGCACTTCCATAGTTACACTAAAAATAAAGACAACAGAATGATCAACTAGTGATTTTCCATTTTGCAAACTCATTATATAATAAAAACTTTATGGAAGTACAATATGGTAAGGAAAACTATAATAAGTACAGTGTTCATTGTGGGCCGATTCGCAGGTGGGCCAATGGCCCATCAGTCACATAATCAGTGCGCCATTTCAGGATTTTCTTGGGGGCGACACATTTTTAGCATATTTGTCAGGTTACTTTTATTCTGTTTTTTTTACAATTTTTTTTAAAGAGCATGTAAATTTCAGACAGCGTTGTTATTAGTTTGTGATGAGGTCTGCCAATGAAACTGCTAGTTATAAAACAGTGCATGCGCTAGTAGCCTAGCTACAGCTAATTTGCACTAACAATCTGGCTATGCGATGTTTTACAATTGGCAAGACAATTTTCAGTAATTTTCATGCGTAAAAAAATCGTCTAATGCAATTTTTGATGTGTCAATTATATTAATCATGCGCCCAAATAGCCCAATGACACTATTTTTGTTGTGCCCATTTTTATTTTTTGGTGGGAATCCCGCAAAGGCGCGGCCCAAAATGAAAACTTTAAGTCAAAGAATTGTTCTTTAAAGGAACTTTACTGTTTTTAGTGAAAAGACATGCAGCTTTAGCCCATAAGCATGACGTCATGAAAATATATTACAAATGCTTAAAATTGTTAATCCATAACAAAAATTCAAATGTTACTTAAATGAAAAAATACTTACAAATACAGGTTCCAGTTGTTCAGTATTCATAGACTAACATCACAATGATGTTTAAATCCTTTCAGACTGAAGCAGTGTAATTTTCTAAGTTAATCTAACTGTACTCTAACCATCCCTTCCACTTTTTTAGCTAGGCTTTGGCTTGTTTGGCAGTTTCTTAAATTTTGTTTGCATAGCCTTGTTCACACTTTCAGGTTTCTTGTGAAGTTCCTGAACATGTGTATGCGTTTTTTCCATGACAATTGCTCTTTCAACAGTATGCTGATATGTCAAATCTCGCTCAGCTTATAGCTTCTTCTGTATGGCTTCTGTATGGCTTCTACCTTTACGCCACACACGAATCGATCTCATTACGAATCATTCAAATTTGCCCCCAAATTCACAATGTACGGCCAATTTTCTTATTTACATTGAAGTTTGTAATTGATTCCCCCACTTCTTGGTACTTTTGATAAAATCTAAACCTTTCTGCAATTAGAAAGGTTTGGGTTTGAAATGTTTATTTTATTTTTACACAATTGGGCAAAAGTTTTTTCTTTTGGAAGGTTTGGTGACATGAGGTCCCTTAACAATCAGTAGGGGTTTGGTCCAATCAGTGTGAACAACACTGGGATATTTTTTTCATCAGTTTGTCATTTATTCTAAAATACTGGTCCAATTGTTCTTTGTAACATGTCCAACTTTCTGTATTTTCATCAAACTCTTAGAGTTTTCCAATACTGGAGGCCATAGTTGCGTGTTACCGAATATGATAACTTTACCTCATCACGGGTGTATTGTTTATTCTTTTTCTGCGACAAAATTTCACAATTAAAAGCTAGTCTAAGCCACAACAAAGAGATGACTTGATTTGTTACCTCATCGCCAATTGTTTATACCTTGGTTGGCCACAAATTGTATTTATTCAGGAAATTTGAATCACAATGCCGAGGTGGTGTAACAAGGTTTCTTACTCATACACACCGGAGGTTACAATACACTCTTATACAGCTTTTTAAAAGGCTAGGTCAATCAGATACATTACACTTCTGTACACATTTCCAACAGGAATATAAACGGTTAAGCTGAATGCTGTAGCACAAAAGGCTGCATGCAGGTAAGTCAGTGGTACCACAGTAGTATAGATATCTTCTAAGTGAAAACTCTTTTTATTAAAAATAGCTCAGAAATCACAGATTATATCTATAAAATTATTTGGAATAACACACACACACACCATTATTTATATCTGCAATCTTAGGCTAGTGACAATTGCCATGAAAAATCTATAATGTAAATTTCAACAAATTGAATAATGCCAAATTTGTTTTATGGATCGTTTATGATATCTAGGACAGAACAATGACATAAGTAATACCAAATTACTTCAACCATACTATATATTTTGGTATAAATAGCAATGCTACACTTTCTTGTTTTACTTGGGAAATGGGTACAGCTAGTGATTAATTGTTGACTTCTATGTTTTATTATGAAAATAAAAAAAAAATATTTCCAAAAAATTCAAAAATAAAATTTTGAGACCAATTTTATATACAACATGCATCTAACACTATGTTATAACTGATAATACATGCAATAACAAATTAAATGACTTTATTGTCAAGTTTACATGTAATTTCAAATGTCTTTTAACACTGTTTAGTATTTCCTGGTATTGCAGCTGAGGTGGATCCTGTGTGTGAGGCTCTCGTGTGACGCCCAATGGATCTTGGAAGCACAGACTGAAAAAAAGTTAAAACAATTAACAAACATACAAGAAAAAAAAAACAGATTTGAATTCAACATACTGTGAAATATTTAAAAGTACAAAAAACTAATTTATTGAACAGTCTCAGATAATTTATTGAACAGGCTCAGATAATAATGGGTGTGGCACAACTGGAAAATGGGCATGGCACATCACAGTATATTTAATTTTCTGTTAAATTCCTCCAATTTCTATAAAATAGTTGATTGTTGACAATAAAATGTAATAAATAAAGACATTGAATGTTACAGATAGACTCTTAACTGTATCTATTACATACCAGGTATGGTTATCCACAAATCTGCAACACGGAGTGGCCCAGGAGTACCCGGAGTGTGAAACTGGCTGAGTGACCCCACCTGAAGTGAACCAAACAGATCATAAGTCACATGCAAAAATAAAATATACCGGTCAAATTTAATAAACAAAACATGCAATAGAACATTATTTTTATTTTGTGTAAAGTTTACTCATTTAATTTTTTTTTTTGTTTAACAAAAGCTTATGTTCCACTTTTACTTATAATTACTAGAAATAGTGGTTTTATACTTCATTGAAAAATAACTTGTAATAGTTCAACAATTAAAGAACCTCCAAAATTCCTGCAAACAATAAATAGAACTATAAACTTATGCACAAATTAACAAATACTGACTACTAATAACCAAGCATGCATATTTTTGAAATACACTGGACCTGAAAGCAAATAGAAATTTATTGAAGCATCAACTAGGAATACATGAACTAGCATAAGCTGGCTACTGCAACTTACACACAGTGCCACATGCAAACAACAGAAACAATCTGTACAAGCAACTGGTATAAACTGGGTATTTCAACTTGAATGACTTTTGGAACAGGTTGTGATAGCTCATGTTAAGTCCTCTGAGGCATGATCTTAAGGTCACCCTGTTTATAGTCATCCATGAGCCTGTATGTGTACACTGCCGGGTCATTAGTGTACACAATGTTGTACCAGTCTGGGTAACCTGGTACAACTGAGATGACATGCCCATCATAGGTTCCATCATGAAATGTATGCTGCACACACTTCCGAACAAGCAGTGGAGCTCCTTTCTTCGACAATTCTTCAACAGGACCTTTATAAGAATCTGTTACCAATTTTTTCAAGTTGTCTGCTAATTCAGTAACGGTTAAATCAACATACTTCTTGTCAATTTTTCTACTGAAGTTGTAAATTGATTTGTCGTGGTAATTCTGTTGCAGAATAATTTTTCTGAACTTCAGCTGCCACTGAAGAGCTTCTTTTTTTTCCTGTTTAGATGGTATTCTTTCCAAGGCTTCATCAATTTGTTCAAGTGTTTGCCACAACTCATAATATATTATTTTTGCTACTATATTTTCTTTCTTCTTTCGTTCTCTTTAATTTTTCTTTTCAGCTTCTGCGGCCTTTTCTGAAAGGATTCTGAGACGCTGTTGTTCTATTTCTTTGCATCTGTTTCAAAATTTTTCTCTGTATTTTCTTGATTCTTTCCTACATTCGGACATGATTTTTTTCAAGTTTATCATCTGACATTTGTCCTAACCAGGAACAAGTCTTGTTCATGTTGTACATAAGGAATGTCTCATTAACCAGTGTTGAAGCATTAGGTCTGTACCTCAATTGAAAGTCTAGCACTCCAAACGCAAACTCTGGCAATTTGTTATGAGGAACCACAGATTAGACAGTCGTACGTAGCGCCTGGTTTTCTACATCATACTTTCCACCCGGCAGCTGATCCGAGACCATTCTTTTGACTAAAGCGAGTAGAGAAGTTGCTACAGTTTGTGCAATTGTCACTGCAAACTTGTCCACATCTTCATTTTCAGCGATGAGCTCGTCAAATACATCATCCTTGTGAAGAAACTCGTCATCAAATGGAAAACTGGTACCACAAAGAAAGTCACTAGCATCGTTTGACACATTTTCTAAGTACTTTACAAGTGACAAATAGTGTCCATTCATATCTAAAATGTGTGTACCCCCCTCTAACACTCTCCACAATGGAGCAGTGACTAATTTGGAAAAAAGTCCTAAAACTTTGCAACTTGCAAGAATGATTATTTCCTTTATGTCAACATAAACAGCTTTTTAAAGTTTGTTTGTTGGCATGTGATACTTTTCAAAAAAGGTTTTCACATCTTCATGATGAAAATACACGGACTCTGCTAATAAAAATATGATGTTGAACCTATTGCCATGAAATCTAACAAATTTAACAGATTTACCAATGGAAGAAAGGTAAGTTTTGAAATCTGAAAAACACCCACTTTTTTCGTCCCCACCCCTTGAGAGACATTTACTGGCAGCACGAATGAGTCGCACAGCTGCAGATTCAGAAGATTTCACATACTCAGATTTTAGTTCATCATCTTTCTCAAGACCAATTCCTGAATCTTGAATAGTTTGTTCATATTCAGACAAACATTTACTGCTCACTTCTGCAAATGCAACTAAAAGATGTAAACCGCAATAAAAAGAATTAAGCTTTGAACAAGCGGTTTGTTGGTCAACTGTCATATCTTTCCAGTTTTGGACAACATCTGGCAAAATATGTTTTCGATAGTCTTCAAGCAGGTTATTGAATGCCTTTTCAGTACTCGCCCTATCCGACATAGTATTAACAATTTTGCTTATGATTCCATTTCCAACACTGTCCTCCTTATCAGTTAAAGAATTGTCCAAATCACTTATTATCTGTTGCAATGTATCGAACGCTGTACATGCAGCTTTGTTATGCATTTCGCGAAGTCCCAAACAATACGAATCTCTATTTTCATCTGTGACTATATACACATTGTAAGTTTTTCCAAATTTTCTAGTTTCATCTGTATAGAGTGTCAAATTTTCTTTTGATGGCAACACCTCCGCTAATTGTTTCTGTGTCGCAACCGCTTTGGAACTTATGATAGTGTCCACTGTAGACCGCTTTGGGAGTCGATTGGCCTCTTTTCCAGCAAGGCTAAGAACCTCTTCAATAACTAGTGGTATTTTGTGATGGGCAACATTCCAATTACTCAAGTTCATTACACACTGGTTAGTTTGAGGACTAAATGAATTTGTAGTTTTATCATATAACATAACCTTTGAATCATCATTAAGTAACTGTTCCATGTAATCACAATTTACTTTAAGGTTATTGTTTTCTTTATGCAGATTTTCAAGTTCAATATGTTTGTTTTCAAGCTCAGTTTTACATTTAACAACTTCTGATGCAGTTTGAACAATGTCATTTTTTAATTTACTTTCTCTTTTCAAAAGATTTTTGTTTTTGCACTTTAAAGACTTGTTAATCTTTTTCAAAAATTGATTTTTTCTTTCAAGGTTTTGTTTCGAAACAATTGCTTTAGCTACTGATTTTTCCTTTTTTTCTAAAAGAGAACTGTATTTTTTTTAACTTTTTGCATGTTTCTAATTGTTCCGATTTCCACTCGAGCTTACGTTTCAGACGGATATTTTTCCTGTTCAACTGCTTACGTTCTTCTTGTAATGATTTTACTGTTGATCTTCTCTCGCTCAATTTCTCAGTTAAAGTTTCATTTTCAGCCTGAAGCCTATCTAGCTCAGCATAATTTTCTTCAATTACTTTGTCATGTTTTGATTTTTTAATGCAAGATGTTAATTTTTCAGTGTCACTTGTTGGAGTTTGCACTGGACAAATAAAACTATTTTGCAGAAAAGTTTCCTTGTACTTTCCTTTCTTGACCTTGACATCTTGCTTTGCCCGGTAGAGTTTTGTTAACAATGCACTTTTATTTATTTCACATTCACTTACTGACATGCATTTTGAAAATATTTGTACAAGATATATATCTGATACTGTACTGGATTTCCATTCATCAAAAATTTGCAATGCTTGCCTTACTGTAAGTGTTTGTGACTCAAATTGTTTGCATATACTTTCAACAACATTCATGGTTTTATATGTAAACACAATATAATAAAAATATATACATATCACTGCTTGTGATTTCTTGGAAAACAACAACAAAGAACTGCTACTTAAAAAACAAACACCTAAAACATAACTTTTTATGAACTCGTGATCTTCTTAAGCAAACGCCTCAGAATACAAATCTTCCATTTCCTTCATAAGATTTGCATATTTCAGCTTAAGATATGGAATGTCGGAAACAAATTTTGTAAGCTTAATGTACAGGTGTGTCATTGATGGTAGCCTGTAAACACTTTCATTCATGTAACTTTCAACAAACTTCAAAATTTCTGTGTCCTCTAGCATTTTAGAAATAATAGGTTTCATGGCTGCAATTTCCTCAGTACAATGTTCTGTCGAGTTCACTAGATATTCTGTCACATTTCTTCTAGGGAAATGCTAAACCGAGTGCCATGTTCTTAAGGATTATGTAAATGTTTTGTCCTCTGTTTCTGTTTGACATATTCATGGCCTGAAATATCAGTTAATCTACATTATTGATGTTATTATCACAGAGAACCATTACAGACTAATGGCTGAAACTTGTCTATATTGCATGCCTGACAAAATTATTTTAGATTTATATCTCATATTCAAAACCTGATACTTAAAGTAAATTTAAAAAATTATATCAAAAAATTATACTGCGTTAATTTGTTCCATGTCAGTGTCTAAACAAATATGTGTTGCACCTAGTATCTTTAAGACTAATACAAATTCAATAATCTATAAAATGTTGAATGCCACTACAGAATATGTAAATTGTAAAGTTGTTAACCATGTATCCACATATACAAGTAAAACTGGTAAAATGGTGTAATGCATGCTTTTTTAATTTTATAATGGCGTAAATGCTATTTTTGCAAACTCTGATTACTCATAGAAAGGTCTGTCTTATAATCAAGTGGTTTCTTAATGTCAGCATTATTTAACCTATTTTTAAATTCAAATACCAAAAACAACTTTGCAAAATACAAGCAAAATATGCAGATAATTTCAAGGAAATTACTTACAAATCAGGCATCAAAAATATGCAATATGCATTCTCACAATCAAGCAAGCAACTAATTTATAAAAATATTATGGTTAGTGTGTAAATAAGTATAAGCCATTAATAATAACACCATAGTAATAATAATACATCAGTGATTTCAATTATGTCATTCACAAATTGAAATTATCCGAAAATACGGTAGTTCGAAATATGTGCATCTTGTTGTCAACAATTAAAATAAGCAAACAAAGATAACTTCCGCAATAAATCCATGACCTGTTGTAAATATGGACATAAATCAATTCATTTATACCTTGGGCTAGTAGCAAATCTGTTTTCCAACGTCAAAACGATGGGAAAACGCCACAGGAAAAGTGGGTGACGAACCACGCGAAAACAGCTACTTTCGGTTTTATGCCCTTGTATCAATGAATTCCAATGTCTGTAGGTGATACAGTTTTCATCAATTCAGTAACCTGTGACCATTCATCAGCATATTTTGCCCAGTCAAGTTACGAAGAAAAAAATCCTTTCTAAGACATGTTGCTGGGGACAATGCTGTTGTTGTTGTGTTTTTCAATTTGAAATTGTGCGATAGGATTGTGAAGATGGGGAATATCCAGTAAAGCAGGAATACCATCTGTATTTGTAGTATCTGTGTCTGCATTCCATTTTTGTAAAAATCCAACATCTACGAGATTTGGACCCCCCTCTGCCGTTCAGTCTGCAATGGTAACCAGCAAAAAAAAATCAAAAATTTAGAAAATACACATACACCTTTAAACAAGAAATGTCTTTAAAAAAGACAATCGGCGTTGACATTAATATTCTTGGATCCCAAAATTAATTTGTGATTCATTCAATAATTATTTGTACCGTGAATAAACCGATCATACCGCCCCATGTTTTCACCAGTGATACATGAATAACCTAAATAATTTACGTTAACATCATTATTATATAAATTTGTCAGCCAAATATAACAAATTAACAATGTGCGAAAATATTTGCGGGTATGAATGAACATTATTTTGTGTCAAACGCGTATAGTTATTCTTAAGTAATATGCCCATCTTGGAAGTTATCTATGCATAATACATACACATTTCGAAGTCAGTTAATCATTTATACTGTGTATCCTAAGGAAAAGCAATCTTCAGAAAACATTCTGCGCATTTGAAGTAATGATGACTTCCATTTTTGATAACACAAATATTACATTAGACTATATAGACTATGGCGATTTAAAATAATATTCGGTAGGAATATGATGTATCAAGGGTTTCTGTGTATAAAAGGTATTGCAAATAATGTATCAATGCTAAACAAATGAAGTAAAATTAACATGAATATCATTTCGACGTTTTCCGGGCGAGACTTATTTCACAACATGTTATTTATTGAAATATATCTTTTTATAGATTCATTAACATCTACTGGAGAAGTTGCTAGAAATGTGCAATTCTAATTGTTTCCTTATAGAACACAACCGCAATTCAATTTCAAATTAACATGCACTGTATGTTTATAAACATAAATTCCCCATTTATTAAAATATTCGCTTTTATGATTCTCTGTACGCTATTTGATGCATGTATATTATAACAGCTATACACCCGCAGCTCAACGCGCGCTATTTTTAGAATGATCGTGTGTTGAACTCGCTATCTAGAATCAATTGTTCTTAATAGAGCGGGCGGCTAGGCTAAACAAAATAGTGGATTAATTATGGGAATTAATATAATATTCTATTCATGACATACAATGAGAAAATATATTCATAATTTATGCTCAGTTCTAGAGTGTATATCGAGAATATGTTTATAACTTTATTTTAACCGCTTAGGTAAACAATTATGTACATTTTAATCCCCAAAAGTATGCAACAGTTGTTGGTATACATTAAACCATTATTGTGAGTTTGCATTCCCTAAAATTATAAAATTTGCCCAATTCTATTGGCATTCAATTTTCCCGCTGCATAATTATCGCAAGAAATCTAGGTCAAAAGTGATCTTAGACAGCTACGCCGAAAAAAAAACAATTTTTTAATTAAATTTTGGAAAAGAAACTGTTTTTCTTTCCTGTTGCAAACAATAAAGAAAATGACATTACTTTTCAAAACTAAAAAGTACTTAAAAAAGAATGTGAAAATAATTACAAGTTATGCACTAATTTGTGCATAATGAGAGGCAACTTGTCTTTATCATAATCACTCACATCCCTTAACACTATAAAACCCACTCTTCTTGAAACACTAGCCCATTGTGTCTGGCCTAGTGTCCCTCCATGGCAAACTCATCAGTTTGCTATGTGAACTCCATAAATATCAGGCTCACACAAACTGCCCTTGTATTCCACAGAACAATGGCAAGATTTTCACCTTTCACAATTTCCTGTTATATCTTTTGGGAAAAAATGTTTCAGTGTAGGTGAATTCATCCAACTCTTTTCAGTGTAATCAGTGTAGGGTGTTTTAACAATTATCACCTCTCAAAAGGTTATCAATACCTGTGCAAAGAAAGCATTCTTGTATATTGGGGATCAAACTATTGTACTTGATCTTTAATCCTCCATTGTCTGAATATGGAACTAGGAGATGTGTAGAAAGTGGATAGGCTGAGTCTCCTAACACATTAAACTAATCTGGAAAGTTCACCAATCAGTTGGTGTACAGGGCTATTCTGATACACTTTGCATCATGGACAGATATAGACCATCCTGTGTATAATTCTTCACCTCAGTATTACAAGGGCCTATCTGCTTTTTTAACACATATAAGATAAGCCCTTGTAATCCTAAGGTGGCGAATTATGTACACTACTGGTAGGTTGCTGTCCCAAACCACTTATAACTGCATACTGGAAAAACCTTTTCTGTTTATGAAGGAGGCACAATATTCTGTTAGGAAAAAGGTGCAGGTACAGCAATTTTTGTCCCATCTGTTGCACTAATCACTCCTGGCGGTCCACATCTCTCATGGAAAGCCTCCTTCAATGATCCCACATGTCTCTTAGATGCAGTAAATTTGATGTAATCGCTCTTCACTCGTCCATTACAATCTTCCATATTGTCGTGCCATACTTTTGACCTCATCTGTTGAATCAGTTACAGAGTCGGTAAATTGTTTATCCTCACTGGAGATCGTTTCAACAAGCCCTCGTAAGTAAGTTACGCCTCGTAAACCAACTTATCATTTTGTGTTTCAATAAATCATCGTAATTAACGATATCGTAGAAACCTCTCGTAAGTATGAGAGATGTAACAAGCACTTGTCATTGCTATGTATGAATATTTAGGGCAGCGAAGGAGGTTCAATGAACACGAGACATCACGTCTATATAACAATTTTTTATATACGCACCGGTTCATAGGTTACAGAACACCAACTATTCTACATGACAGTCATGACGTTGTAAACAATATGGACTCTGCGTTTGTTGTGCATAGACAGAGACTTAGGCGGTTTTCGCCCATCTATTGCTCGAATATATACCGGAATATATTTCGATGTTGCAATATAGATTGAGCAGAGATAGTGTTCGTCATATAGTTGAACTTGTCAGGGGCATGGACACAGGCATGTGCACAAACTAATGAAGGAAGAAATGTATCACCGTTTCCTCATGGGGTTTTAACAACCTTACTGGAACTGCAGGCCCTCCCCCAGTTGACTGAACCTCCCTTCTCTTCTTCTTATACTTCTTCTTGACAACGCTCTGCAATATAGTGAAAGATAGGTTGTTCTAAAATGACAGGCAGATTGTTCCGAAGACACTGTTTACTATATTTAGTTTTTGTTTGACTAAATAAACAATAACTGGTAGTTGCTGCATATCAGAATCAATATAATCAACAAGTACGTCTATGATTGGGCATTACTGTGTCACGCGATGATAATTATATATATAATTATACCTTCAAATCTATCCCCTTTCGATGGCATTCGTCTTTAGCACCCGACAGCATTGACTCTAATGTAATGATATATAACAAGAAATATCTTTAAAAAAGGCATTCGGCGTCTGGTAATTTTGCAAATAAGAAATGTAAATTGAACTTCCAGCATAACTATTCAAAACAATGGTAACTAAGGCTAGATCCGAGTGGCAGACAATACTTAATTATAGTTTAGGCCTCGTAACATACATTATAAATATTATATGTTACATATAAGTGATAGTGTTTTTAAACATTAACATTTTATATACTTCGTTTAATTAAGGGTTATCATTTCAATAATAATAAACAATATATTCAGCAACACAGATTATGATACTTAAATGGTGATGTATACATCGAATAGCCGGTACATACACGGCAAGAAACTTTATTAACTAGTACACTTCTGTCCAAAGTAGACACACGCCTAAATATGTTTATCGCTAGATAAATCTTGTTGAGGTGTAAAGCATATGTCGATGTCACAATGATATTTCTCAAGTATTTCACCTATTCAACTGTACACTGTCATTGTATATCCATGGGGAAGTTTGACCCTACACTGACCTGCAGCCCAGCAAAGGTAGGGTAATTTCTCCCTAAGGCTAATCAATTACGCCATCACTCTGGTGGAAGAATTGTCTAAAAAAACATTCAGTGATATTTATAGAGTCACGGTGCCTTTCATGTACAAATTTAAAAAAAAACACTCAAATGTAAAAAGTGTGTTCATTTACATCCTTGCAAAATATCAAATTTATGGCTTTTTAACGTGTCAAATGGCATGTCAAATCATTTCAATAGCATTGAACATATATGAAAGCTCTCATTTTGTGCGAAGTGTTATTCCATTATTAAATTTGCCATAAGTATTCAAAACATGTTACAAATTTGTCTGCTATGTTGTTGGGATGTTAAACCTACTTATTTTTGACTAGTGTTGTTCTATAGAGTCTAAATACGCTGATTATGTGTACTATTCAGGCAATAAAACTAGATATTTTGAGTTTTTTTCCACTTTTATTTTTCCACTAAAAACATGTTTACATCGATCCATTCGAACACAGCACTCATTATTTAATCGATTACATTTTACCACAATACGGCTAACAACCACTAATTTCTAAATCCTTCACAACATTTCCCCCCTTGTTGATGGTATAACCATCAAAAGGAATATTCATAATAAGTTTAGAAATAACATTACTTCTCTATTATTTTCTAGGCAACTATAACTATACCCGATCACTAGTAATATTTAATTAAAATAATACCAGTTTAATATTTTCACTACACGTCTATAAATCTATTTATACCAGACTTGGTATTGAATTGTCTATTAACAATTACTTTAATTTCCATTACTTAAGTGTAGACCTTTTTCTTGTAAAATAATGGATTATGCCTTTCCCTTGCAACATCAATACTAGAATCATGGCAATTTACATATAAGCCAAAATTTCTCCTATTTGCTCAATAAATCCCCTGATTTTGTTATATTCATCTAGGCCTATTATGATTACAATCTTTTTTAACTAAACAATGTATTAGAATGATACATGTTATGGAAAATAGTTAAAGATTTTAACACATGAAGAGCAAGATATATCAATTACACAGTATATGGAAATATGTTTCCTTGATATTTGAAATCTAAGTAAAATATAATGTACAGTTTAGTTCTTAAATGCAACATTTAACTAACCATTCTATTACTAAAGCGAACAACAATATGGCTATTACATATATTTGTATATGCATGTTTTCATGTCCAATATAATAAAAGAATACATTATTTCAATCATATTAATGTTTTGCTTAAAAAATGAATGCATATATATTATATACATAGTTACATAAATGCGTACATTAATGAATAAGATGTCATCTTCATTCTTCATAATCTTCATGGTCACATAATGTTTCTATTTACACTTATACACACACATTGGTAAAAGAGTAGAATTTGTCGTTCACCATCTTTCTATGAACTACACTAGATTGATATTGGAAGAGGATTATTATGCCTCTTTTATTTATTACTACACTGGTCACACACACAATTCAGAGGATTATTATGCCTCTTTTATTTATTATTATTGATCTCACTTAAGAATTGTTAACGTTGAGTTCCAGGGGACACAATTTAACAATTGGACGAATCAGCTCCTTTCCGCCAACAACGACGGATGCAGCTCTGACATGTCCATCTTGAACTGCCATTCAACTCCTTTATTTGCTGTATTTTCAACGATTTGATCCTCACTGTCTTTTAATTCAGAAACTAACTGTTTTAGCTCTTTATCAGCTTTCACGAAGTTTGTACCATTATCTGACAACATTTTCACAGGAAGACCTCTTCTGTTCACCATTCGATAAAAGGCGTTTAAAAAGGAGTTTGTGTCTAAACTGTACGCCATTTCCAAATGTACTGCCCTTGTCGAGAGGCACGTGAACAAACACAAGTAACGCTTTTCTCGTCTTCTACCTCGACCTTGAACGGTGATAAACGGACCACCATAATCAACGGCAGTATTTGCAAAGGCTCTCAATGGTAAGTTCACACGAAGGGTCGGTAAAGGAGCCATGATTTGTTTCCCTGCCTTTAATTTCCTTCGTCTGCATTCCATACAATTGTTTTCAACTTCTCTGATAACTTCCCTTGCTGCAATTATCCAATACCTACTTGACAATTCAGAGAGTACTTGATTTGTCCCACAGTGATTGTTGCCCTCGTGAAACTGTTTTACAATCAATTTTGTAACTGCACTCTTTCTTGGTAATATAATGGGAAATTTTGTATTGTACGGCAAGCATTCTGCCAATGCAAGTCTTCCATCACATCTCATTAATCTTTCACTGTCGATTTTTGGATTCAACTTCAGCAGCTTGCTGTTAGTCTGGATATTCAGATTTTGACTGAGTCTTTTATATTCTTCTGTAAAATGTTCCTTTTGTGTTTCCCTTATTATGTCATTTTCTCTTTCTTGTATTTCATGAGCCTTAAGGGAACCCTTTTCCCTGTAAGCTTTCGATGTCTGACAGTTTTCAATGAAACGAACTACCCAGCCGAAGACACGAACTAGTCGATACCAACTTGAGAATCTTTCAGGATCTAGTCTTGACTCCTTATCTTCTGATTCGACATGAACTATATTGTAGTTTGCTTGTTTCAACTCTTTTGTGGCCTCTATTTTCGCCTCTATAAGATTCTTTGGCCACAATTCACTGTCTTCTTTCAGGAAGTTTGGTCCTTCAAACCAAACCGCAGATTCACTTAGTTCAGTCACAGTCAATCCTCTCGATATGAAATCTGCCGGATTTTCTTTACTCGGCACATAACGCCATTGTTGGGGTTCTGTTGATCTATGGATTTCACCAACTCTATTGGCAACAAATGTTTTCATTCGTCGACTCTGATGACGAACCCAAAACAGCACGTTCATACTGTCTGACCAGAATGTTGCGTTTTTCATAGGCATTTCTAGTGCCTTGTTCACCTTTTTTGTCAGCTTCAAACCTAACACTGCAGCCTGCAGTTCCAATCGCGGTATACACACAGCTTCAAGTGGCGCTACCTTTCCTTTAGCTGTCACCAATCTTACAGTTACTGAACCATCCTTGTAAGAGCTTCTTGTATACACTACACCTCCATATGCTATGCTGGACGCGTCAACAAATGTATGAACTCTCATTTCAATGAGCTCATTCTCACTATTTTCTTTCTGAAGGCATCTTGGCACCCTTATCATGTCTAAATGGTGGAGCTCATCAAACCACTGTCTAATTTTATTTGCTATTTCAGGTTGAACTTCTTCATCCCAATCGATGCCACTGACCCATATCTCTTGCATTATTACTTTTGCTTTCAATATAAATGGCGCTATTAACCCAAGTGGATCAAATACCGAGGCAAGTTTTCTTAGAAAATTTCTCTTTGTCAGTGACATTTCAGTGTTTGTTAAATCTGTTCTGAAACTGAACTGATCTTCTTTTGCCAGCCATAACTGGCCTAACGTTTTCACAGATGGCAGCTCACTCTTCGCCAAGTTTATCTGTAACGCCCTGTCTTCTACTGGGATTATTTCTAAAACTTCTTCTGAGTTTGACAACCACTTTCGCACGTGCATCCCAGCTTTTCTCCAGAGTTCATTCAGCTGTTGGTAATGTTCTATGGCTTCTATCGGGCTTTCTACTGAATTCATGCTATCATCCATGTAGGTGGATTCATTAACTGTTTTAGACGCTAAAGGGTACAGATTTTCAAATTTAACAGCGTTGTGTTGAGATACCAGTTGGGCAAGAAAAGGAGAGGCATTTACGCCGAAAACAAGCCTTGTGAATTGATATACTTCTATCGGCTTCTCCGAAGAACTTCGCCACAAAAATCTATGGTACGGCTGGTCACATTCTTTAAGCCCAACCCTTAAGTACATTTCCGCAACATCACAAACTAAAGCTACCGAGTGTTTTCTGAACTTCAACAGAATTTCGTTCAGATCATTTTGCAATTTTGGTCCTTGGTAAATTACATCGTTAAGACTGATATTATTGTGCTTGGCAGATGCATCGAAAACAAGGCGTACTTTTGTCGTCTCTTTATCTGATCTTACAACGGGAAAATGTGGCAAATACCAGCCTTTCATGTCATTTTCTTCCTTGGTTAACCTTCGTACATAGCCCTTTTTTTCATACTGTTCAATTGTTTTCCTGTATACTTCATTTAGTTCATTATCTTTTTTCAGCCTCTTTTCGAGATTCACCAGCCGATTTACAGCAGCTTCATAATTTTCTGTCAATTCAGTTTTATTTTTCTTCCATGGTATTGACACTTTGTAAAAATTGCTGTCATATTCAATTGAACTCTCAGCTGTCTTCAAAATCTTCTGATCTTTATCTGACAATTGACTTTTTGTGCCAATACTTTCCATGTTCCAGAATTCGGTCAGATCGACACCTGTGTCATTCACATGAAATGTTATATACACATTTGGCTCAGGTGCTTCAACAGTTCCCACACAAGTCCATCCAAGAGGTGTTAGCCTTGCTACTGGTTCTCCTTTATTTCCTGTTATTTCTCGTCTTGATATATGCAAGTCCGCGTTATCAAGCCCAATCAGGATATCAACTGTGGCTTTTCTTGGCACTGGTGGAAAATCTATGTTCTGCAAATGATGATACTTGATTCTTTCCTTTGACCAATCAATAACTTTTAATTCTCCAGTGACATTTTTTACAGTTTGTGCATCAATTTCTTTTTGCAATGTTCCATCAATACTTTGGATTTCAAATGTAACTGACTTTGTATAGAAAGTTTCAACCTTATTATTCAACATTCTCACAGACATTTCTGTTTGTGATCCGTGTAGATTTAGTTCAGCGGCAACATTCGCATTCACATAAGTTTTTGTACTCGCATCATCTAGCAAAGCGTTCACTTTCAAAGTTCTATTTCCATATTTCAGTACAACAGGTACAGTTCGTAACGCAATATATTGTGAGCTGTTGTTATGCAGCGTTTCATGCCTACTCTGGAAAGTTGTTGTAGTATCTCTCGATTCTGCTGTAGTATCTCTAGATTCTGCCGAGCCACTTTTTTCAGACCTATGCAGCAGTCGGTGATGAACTTTACCACAACCATCTATAACACACTTTCTGTAGTTTCGGCAATCATTCCCAACATGGTTGTTTCTCAGACACCTGAAACATAGTCTTAACTCTTTTGCTTTATCCCACCTTTCAGCAGGTGTTAAATTTGAGAATACATTACAATCCCAAATGGCATGTGTTTTCTTGCATATTTTACATTCTCTTTGACTTTTTGCTGGTCTTTTCTCATTTGTGAAGAAAGATCTATCCCGTTGCTCTTTTTTCTGTTCTAAACCATACTTGGCTTCCTGTGCAATTACCTTGAACTCTGCTTCTTTTGTAATCCATTCATTTAACATATCAATTGTTTCATCTTTGCTATTTTCAAACAACCATCTTTCAAACCGCGAAATCATGTTCTCTGGTAACTTTCTTAGAAGTTGTTGGTACAAGAAGTTGCTATGTAAGTCTTGCTCTTTCAGTTCTTTCAAATTGATCAATGTTATATCCAACAGATCTGCAAACTGTTCAACCGATCGACTATTTTAATATTTTATGGCTGGAAATTTCTCAATTTCTTCAATGAACTGATTCACACGCCTTCTTTCGCCTCCAAATTTCCTGTCTAGTCTCTCTTTTGCTTTTTCATAAGCCAATGCAGAATGACCTAAACCCTCTATCGCTTTCAGTGCTTCACCTTTCAGATATTGTCTCAACTGTAATAATTTGTATTCCGGGCTGGCATCAGTCTTATCAATGCACGCAGTGAAGGCTGCCTTCCAAAATCCATATTCTTGTTTCCTTCCCGAGAATATGGGTATGGATACCCTCTTCATTTGTCTTGACAAATCCCTGTCCAGTTGAGATTTAGTGCTTTTTTCCTCTTTTTCATTTAGACTTGCATTTGATGTTTCTGATGTATCCGAGATTGCGTTGTTATATATTTCCACAACTACTTCATAGGAATTTTCTATTTTTTCAATTTCTTTAATACTGTCAGTCATTTCCTTAGTTCTTCCTTGCGTCTTATATTCATCGCACAGTTCGTGGATGATTTTAATCGCTTCATCCATTGCTTCTTCAACATTGTCAAGTAACTCTTTTGCCAATGCTTTATCCATGTGACTGTCGGATAGTTCTTCTTTCAATTTATTTGCATTACGTGTGAATTTAGTCTTTGCCTTTTGTTTCTGCAACTTTATTTCTACTATTCTCGACTCCATTGCATGTTCGTTTTCCGTTTCTTCTTCTTTTGACATTTTCGACCGATACTCTAACTATTCAAGACTTCAAAATTTAGCGTCACTATTCCATACTAGTCTTTATCTACATAAACAGCGTTTTTACCTCGAATTCTTGACTATCCGAATTACTATTCAAGTTTTCGACGATTCGATTCGTTCGCATATTTCATATTCCCGTTTCAAATAACCACGCTCTGCTACCAACAAATGTTCTATAGAGTCTAAATACGCTGATTATGTGTACTATTCAGGCAATAAGACTAGATATTTTGAGTTTTTTTTCACTTTTATTTTTCCACTAAAAACATATTTACATCGATCCATTCGAACACAGCACTCATTATTTAATCGATTACATTTTACCACAATACGGCTAACAACCACTAATTTCTAAATCCTTCACAACAAGTGTAGTTGGGGTTCTTTTAAATTAGTACAGTGTTAGGATTTATTCATTCGGGACTACTGGCGGAAAATTTTCACAGCATTTGATTGGATGTTGAGAAAGGTCACAAGTTTGGTTAAACAGCTATGCTGAAAAAAAAGTATAGTTTAAAATATTTATTTGCATAAAATGTGCATAAAATATGTTATGGGATTGGAAAAAAAAGCACACACACACACAAACACAAGTAAAAGCCTCAGTAAGTCATTCAAGTGTTAAGCTACTATCTGTATCATACACTGGTATTATATTATACTATATTGTTATATTAACACATCTGACTAACCGACCAAATCCGATCCATTTTAACAATAAAATAATATTTATTGAAAGGCCTTAATTGTCGGATAAGACTTAGTTACTTACTGCTCAGCGACTTCTCTCCACAAGCAATTTGTTTCCTTAAAAGTTATTGTCTAGGACAATTTCCCAAAGAGTTTATTGTAATTGTTATTTATCGCTCTCGACAGTACCTCCATCTTGAGGTCTATCCAACTTTTGGATCGAGGAACGTTTTTAGTTGCCATTTCGTAAACATTACAATTAGCAAATGATGCAAGCTGCCACCAGACATTGACAGTTTGACACATTACCCCAAATAAAACACAATCGGCAGTTTCGCCGTTTGCGATAGCGTTTTACGACGCAACTTGCGATGGCAATATTGAAACGGTTTGTGAGAATCGTAAGTTCTATCGTAAATACCCACTCTGGCAGTAACTCTGGTAGAACATTTTTGTCTAGGAGGTGTCGTTGGTGTGGCTGGCTAACACTGTGCCCAATGGTGTCTTGGCCTTAACAGGACTTGCCAAGAGATCCATGAATGTTCCGACACTGCTGATTTCCGCTGCTATTGTGATAATGTATGCTGGTGTGATGACTTTTGACCCTTTTGTTACCATCTCGATACCTGGAGTCATGTATACTGGCACTGATGTAGTAGTGTACAAATGCATATGTTGTACACCTGCTGTCCTAAACCCCTGCAGAGTGGAGACCTTTTCTGGTGCTGGTATTGCAGATGTTCTTAGGTTGATTCTGCCATGTTGGCAACTCTCCCATTAGCCAAGCTGAAAGTGTGTCCTCCTTTTGTGGCTTGAAGACCCTGTCTTACTCAGGACCTCCAGTCCCCCTTGTTGGTGACTCAGAGTGGAAGCTAGGACCGCTGCCATTTTGGACTAACTCCATATCGCGCTCTCTGATCCAGTAAGGGTTGTTAGATTTTTGTAGGACCTGGTCCAGGCTTACACGACCCGATCGCTCAGCTACTTCATCCTGGTGCCTCTTGTAAATTTTTAAGTGGCCCATCAGCATGTGATTGTCACTGCAGCGAAAACTGCAGAGATTGCAGCTGTAGCGGACCCCATTGAAGGCAACGTCTTGCTTCAATATGTTGCCAGCCAGTCGTCCTTTTCAATCCTCTTTTCCACAAGCCTTGCACTGCCACATTTTATGCTTTGTACTTCCATCGCTTGACCCTAAAAAACAAAATTTTGGTGGCAGTTGCACAAACACAAACTCACTCGCTCATGCCCCTCCAGTCTTGGTGATAGGTTATCAAGCTTGTCCTCCTTGTCCTAGCCATATCTTATGGCTATGGCCTCAAACTTGGAATGCCATACATTCCAATCTTCCTTTCCTGTAAAAGCAGGAATCTTTGTTGATGGCCTGTTGTTACTTCTACCATACCTAAAACAACATCCTTGCCTGTTATCTTTGCCATCTATGAAACCACTGTATGGATCTTGGTGGAAGGGTCTATTATCCATTTCTGGCATACCATCTCTGTTGGAGTTGTTGAAGTCTCGATCTCAGTCATAAGCATAGCCATCTTGTCAACGCACTTTGCGAACCCATCACCCCGTTCTTCTCTATCATACCTAGAGTAATTCATATAACGCTGGTAACATGTAAGTGCAAAGTTATATCTTAAACATGACAATAATGATAAACGCAATCCACAGCCTATTGCTGGCACCTCAATATGTTACAAATTTCTTGACCAGAACAATGGAGGAACAGTGTTATATTTTTTTGGTGTAGCTGTCTGAGATCAGTTTTGACCTAGATTTTTGTAAATAACTACCAATGAAAAGCTAGAAATAACTAAATTATGCAGCGGTAAAATTTAATATCATTATTCTATTGGGCAAATTTTCTTGCGCGGGAGAATTTTAGGGAATGCAAACTTACAAGACTGGTTTAATATCTACCAAAAAATTTTTGCATAATTTTTGGGATTAAAATGTACAGAATTGTTTACATACACAGTTTAAATAGTTTGTTATCATATCCTCATCATACACTCTGGAACTGAGCATAAGTATGAACATAATATGTCATTGTTTGTCATTAATAGAATATTACATTCATTCCCAGAATGAAATAACTATTATGTTAAGCCCTATGTCACGCTCTATAGATAGCGATTGTACAATGCTCAAACTGTAGACTACCTTTATTGAAATGCCATTTTTAGAGTCTCAGCTAGTTTTGTTGAAAGTACATTTCGTATATAAATCATGTACTAAGCAATTTATTAAATGAATACTATAAGTTAGTTGAAATTACAAAATAAATATGAAACAATAAAGAAAATACGATATAAAGGCGAAGGTTATCGATTTAAACACAGCACTGTCAATCTACGTATTTCCTTGAATACCTTTTTAAAAGCGGTTAAAAGGTACGCAGCGGACAAGCTTTGTGGTGGACAGACACTCAGACGCACAGCTTATACACATACTCACTAAGACTAAACTTCATGGGGGGCGTTTGTAACTGTTTGTAACGCACAGGCGAGGCTTACAATCTACATTCGACAAAAATAGCCAGGATTTATCAACAGAAGTAGCATTGAGTTTAATATCTCCGGTTTAACACATTCCAGATGATTCTAAAAATAGCGCGCATTTACAGCCGGTGTATAGCTGCATCAATTAGCTTCCAAAGAATCATAAGCCGCCGGAATATTTCAATAAATGGGGAATTCATATTTATAAACTTACTGTGCATGTTAACTTGAATTTGAATTGAGGTTACGTTTTATTAAGAATTATTTAAAAGAATTGCACGTTTCTATCAGCTTCTCCGGTAGATGCTTTTCAATCTATAAAAATATGTTGCATCTTCTATAAATAATGTGGTGAAAGAAGTCTCGGAATTTCACGAAATGTTGTCATTGTTACTTTTTCTTCATTTGCGTAGCGTGAACACATTATTTGCAATTTTAATTATACACAGAAACCATTGATACATCATATTCCTACCGAATATAATTTTAAATCGACAAAGTCTAATGAAATTGTTTGTTTGTGTTACCAAAAATAAAGTCGTCGTTATTTCAAATGCGCTGGATGTTCCCTGAATATTGCTGTTAATCAGTATACGCAGTATAAATTATTTATATTGGACTTCTCTTAATGTGTATGTATTAGATAACATCTAAGATGAACATAGGGTATATAACTTAAGAATAACAACACTAGTCTGATACATAATAATTTACATTCATTCCCCCAATTATTTTTTTACATAGTTAATTAGTTAAATTTACCTGACAAATTTATATAACAATTTTGTTAACGGAAATTATTTTGGTTATTTATGTATAACTGATGAACACATGAGGTGGTATGATCCATTTATTCGGTTTATACAAATATTAATAATGATAGAAATATTCTCAAATTAATTGGGCTCATTCTTAAAGTTTCAAATTTACCTTTGACCACTTCTAACATTCTACAATTGCTGGTACATTTCATAAGTTCAAATCCGCCACCATGTTCGAAACTGGGAAATTCTTCAATAAGCATAGATTGAACCTCAGGGTTCGTATTCCAAAAACATCTTACGTGCAATTTTGTCCTTAGCCTTAAAATTGTCATTTTTAGCTCACCTGAGCACGAAGTGCTCGGTGAGCTATTGGTATAGGGGACCTCTCCGCCGGCGTCCGTATGCCGTCAACAATTTGGACCGTTATCGCGATAAAGACTACATTTTTATTCAGTCTTGACCTAACTTGCACAGTTTGTGTATGACCATAAAATCTCGGATGGGATTGTTATTGGGTCAGATCACACTAGTAACACGAGAGTTATGCCAAAAAAATGCAAAAAATGCCCTTTTCCAACGTTAAGACTTTCTTTTCCATCCAATCTTAACCAAATTTTCACAGTTTGTGTATGACAATCAGATGTCAGCAGACACCAAAAATGGGCCAGATCGTGTTTCAAACAGCAGAGTTATTGCCCTTTGTTTATTACAAAATATTCAAAAATGGACATTATTCAGGATAGAGACTTCATTTTTCATCCAATCTTCACCAATCTTGCACAGTTTGTCTATTACCATGAGATTACAGTTGAAGTCGATTATATGCAAGATCAGACCAGAAACACAAGAGTTATTGCCCTTTGTTTGTGAAAAAAATCTGCAAAAATGGACATTATTCAGGATAGAGACTTCATTTTTCATTGAATCTTCACCAATCATGTACAGTTTGTCTATGAACATAAGACTACAGGTGAAGTTGAATAAAAGCATGATCGGGTCAGAAACACCAGACTTATTGCCCCTTGTGTTTGGAAAAAAAACATCAACAAGTTATCACTGATTGGCTTTGACACATGATTTTTGATTCAATGTTGACCAAACTTGCACAGTTGGCACATGACCATAAAACATGATTGATAAAATTTTATTTCCAACAGTTGCAAGCAGTGCATGCAATTATTTGTACATGCAACATTGATGTCTTCATTGCCTGCATAAACATCGTTTATCATAATTGGACAGAAAATTATCAAAGAAAAAGCAAAACTTTACCTTAGAGCACAGCCATCGCAATTATTGCATTGCAACTAGTTCTCCAAAACTGTTTGCGAAAAAGACATCAAAATCTACTGTTTCTGCATTTTCCAGAATTGTCAATGACTTAATGAAAAAGGGTCAGGTAAGAATATTGAGAAAAATGATTTGAGAACCATTAGCAAAAAAAAGGCACATCCACTACCCATCTTGTACTTTAGTTAGCCCATTGCACTAACAGATGTTTTAAATCAAATTGATCCTATCCCCCTCTGCTTTTGTTCAGATACCTTAATTTTACAGTATGGTCTTCATCTGTACCAGTTCTCATGTGAGTGCTTTGGGCCATCATGGCCCGCTTGTTCTTAAACATTTTATTCCATGTATGCATGAAATTCTGCTAAATGTTCACTAATTATCAATTTATTATGAACTACTATTTACTTAAAGACGTTCGCAACAATTTCCTTCAATTTTTTTGCAACGACAGATTTTCTTAAAACTTGGCTCAAACATGCATCAATGTAACCGAAAACTAAAACAGTCTTAAAAAATAGGGGTCACCGGCCTTTTTCTGGAAATATTGAATTTTGAATACGGTACCTGTCGAAGCCTTTTTTCAGTTTGTGTTACTTAGAATGTTGAATAATATAAAGCGTTTATATTCAAACAAAGATGGAGATTTTTAAATGCATCTTGTTTTAAATGCTTCGTTTGGTAATATAAAAGTGCATTTTAATGATAAAACGCGCTTTATCTACAGTTATCATTTAACAAATGACTTGTAATGGACACTTAATGAGATTAAATTTGCCTGTGAAAACATAAATAATTTATCAAATATACGAATATATTTTGTTCCAAACGCCAGATTTTGTTAAAAGATCCCACATACATGCGTCATTGTATACAGAAACTAAAACAGTCTTAAAAAATAGGGGTCACCGGCCTTGTTCCGGAAATATTGGGTTTTGAATACGGTACCTGTCGAAGCCCCTTTTTCAGTTTGGATTTTTATCAATGTTTTAAGTATATAGGGTAGTTATTTTTCAAGCAAGGTTATGGTTCTTTCAACTGATATGTTTGTACATGCTTTTTTTTGGCAATATACATGTGTTTGTTGATAATAAAAACGTTTTACCTACATTTACTGCTTAAATAATGAATTTGACTGGACATTTAAGTGTGTCAAATGGGAACTAATAGTGCTTTCTGAAACTTCAGTTTTATGAAATGCATATTTGGTTCCAGATTTTCTTAAAATTTCGCACAGACATGTACTAATGTATACCTACACCAAAACATTAATAAAAAGAATGGCTCACCGAACTTGTTTGGGAAATATTGGATTTCATATAGGGTACCTGTGTGGCCTTTTTTCCTGTTTCGTTTTAACATACATAAACAACGTATCAATAGAATGGATCATTTCTGAACTAAATTTGTTTGGAAATACATTGCATAGTGTGTTTTTAATTATTATATATGCCTTATGAACTTTTACTATTAAAAATATTTATTTTGAATGGACATTATAGATGAAATTAGTATATTGTAACCTATAAACAATAAAGAAAAAATGAAGCACAAGGAGAAATTAACCCAATTATTTTATTTTTGTTGCGAACGTCTTTAACTGTACTTGGAATCATTAATTTATATGTATTTTTAGCTCGACTATTCGAAGAATAGGTGAGCTTTCCTGCTACCCCCGGCGTTGGCGTCCGCGTCTGAATTTGGTTAAGTTTTTATTCAAAAGTCTTGTAACTTCAAAACTACATAAGTTATTCACTTTAAACTTGGAATATACCTTTGTCATCAACTCCAGTGTCAGGGGCAACATTCCCCATAACTCTTGTTTTGTATTTTGACAGAGTTATGCCTCTTTTTCACTTAGATTTTATATTCAAAAGTTGTGTAACTTCAAAACTACATAAGTTATTCACTTGAAACTTGTAACTAACCTTTGCCATCAACTCCAGTATCAAGGGCAACATTCTGTATAACTCTGTTTTGTATTTTGACAGAGTTATGCCCCTTTTTTCACATAGATTTTCTGGTTAAAGTTTATATTCAAAAGTTTTGTTTCTTTAAAACTACATAAGATATTCACTTGAAACTGGGAACGTACCTTTTTCATCAACTCTAGTATCAGGGACAACATTACCCATAACTCTGTTTTTTATTTTGACAGAGTTAGCCCACTTTTTACATAGACTGTTTATGTTTTTGTTCCAAAAATGTATTAGCTATACAAGGCTTCACTTAACAATATTGTATTTTAACAAATGTATACCCCTTTCACTACCCAAAATATGTACCAACTGAAATACTTTGAATAGTCGAACGCGCTGTCCTCTGACAGCTCTTGTTAAAATCATTGCCTTACAAAAATTTGAACTTATTTCAGTTAAAATATTTTAAGATAAACTTAAGATGTTTCTGGAATATACCAAAGGAATTGAGATTTTTTTGGAGCCTAGCCCAGCACTCTGCTGCACCATATTTTGGGCAGAATTGGGTGGATGTGCCGAATTGGTGTCTGAAAGACAAACACAATGTTTCTGTCCATGTTATTGTTCTTGCTAATTTTACTCCTCTTTGGCAATCTTGAGTGACTTGGTCCCATATCCACAAAGCTCATTAGGGAAAACTTTAGAAATTTCTTAAAATAATTAAATTCCTCAAGTCTGTGGTTGGTTCTTTAAAAGTTAATTTTTGTCTTAAATGGTTTTAAACTGGTAAAGAATCAACAGATGCTTCTTATTTTACCACATTTCAAATATAAAATATTGATTTTCACACAGAAAATTTTATTTGAATTTTTCGCTTAAATATGACTTAAGTTAAGATTTTTCCTAGTTTCGCTCATCCATATTTAAACATGCCATGGTAATTTCACAGGATTTGGACGATTTTATGAACCGACAAAGAATTGATCTCAATGACAACTTGCTCAAGGTAATCGAGTTTTGGTGGGCTATTTGGTATTAAATGATACGGTTTAACAGTATAAATTCACATAATATTGAATGTGGAAGAATATGCTTTTTAAATTGATATTCGTTAATAAAAAATCTGATAAAATTAATGTTTTTTAAGATACAGGTGTGTAAAAGTGGATTCTTTGTTTTTTTGTTTTGACTATCTTCTTTGTGATTTTCATTTTTACACCTGTTACATTTGTGTTTTGTATTTGACCATAAAATATGGAATTGGTTTTTACAAAAATGACAGCATTTTATTGAAAGATGATTAAAGTTACATAGACTATGTTTTGTTAAAATATTACATACAGGTATCGAAAAAAATATACATTAGTGGATACTTACATTTTCTGTTGAGTATATATATGTTTATCAAAAACATATTATGAAACTTCCAGATTCCAAAGTCTTCGTAATATTTGTGTGTGGCTTTGTGAAAATAAGTATTATACCCAGTGTTCTATATTTTTAATTCAAATATGTTATGTTCTATACATTATATTTTAACCTGAATAAATCTATCGAACTGAATTTGTCAAACTTTTATGTAAGGGAAACAACTCATTAAGTACCATGCATTATTGACATATACAGAGTTTGTTCCCCTGTGTTCTAAATATGGAAAGATATCTAAGGTCATGGGTCACTGAGCGGGTGGATGATTTCTACCTTACATGATATATGATAACACCCAAACAAGGTAAGGTTTGTTAAGATTTGAAGAAAATAACTTTATTTCAGTTTTAGAAACTACTTTTATTGCATTTCAAGTTTTATCAATACAACCTTAGTGTGTGATCAGAATAAGATGAAGATTGCATGACTTGACAATGTATTTACTTTGCATGCATGTACAATGATGATATGGTATTGTTAATAACAACTATTGTTGTTGTGGATATCATTATCTTTCACTGTGAGCTACTTCGTTATGACAAACAAAATAATGCTTTTAAGTATGCAGTTATATATTTGGGAATCGGCATTGATATTATGTGTATCAGCCCTAAAGATTTAAGTTAAAATTGTATTCTTTCTTCTTTACAGTTATTTATTTCTAATACTTAACAGTTATTTAGTTCATTAGACCTCATATTTATATCTACTTCAAGCTGGTTTTAAGAAAACAACACCAGCTCAAAGGCATATAAAAATCTTCTGCTAAATATAGGCTTGAATGTTATTTGAAGTTTAAAATTGAAATAACTATGAGCATGAAGCCATAAATTTTTGTAATAATATTTAATTGTTGAAAATGTAAAAGCATCCATTTCTAGTGTCCAATATAAATTTGTAATGATATTTAATTGTTGAAAATGTAAAAGCATCCATTTCTAGTGTCCAATATAAATTTTTGTAATATTAAATTGTTGAAAATGTAAAAGCATCCATTTCTAGTGTCCAATATATGGTTCATGGATATCATATGTTGCATGAAAACAACTGTATAGTGGATTTAAGTATTTATGAAATTAATAAAAGCTTTATGGATAAACATTTTAAGATCTTGCCAGATCGTAATTAGAGTACCGTATATATTTGAGGACCTTAACAATTATGACACTTTTGGGAAAAATAAAAATATAATTTTTTTTATTGTTTCCATGAAAAGTGTGGGTCACATTTTCAGGGTTTGACCTTAACTTTTTGGAAGTGCTGGTCCGCAGGACCGACTACCTTCAAAGCCTACTGGTCCGATACTGTATGAACTTTAAGGTCCCGATAATCAAAAAATACACCGTACTGCATAGTGCATATAATAATAAAAGAAAACACAAAATTATTCTCAGAATTGAAATTGGAAAATGTATTGAGCACGCAAAAAAATCTATTATTCATTATATAATATAACATGGCTCAAAATATTCTATGAACATTGTTGCTTAAATAAAAATGAGATATCAACTACTTGAACATGACATGACATCAATTTTACATCCATACATTTTCGTGTGCTCAGAAAACAAAATGCAATTATAGCAATTAAAAAGATAATTATGTATCATTATTTAATTGGGCTATCTATCCCTTCCTTAATGTTTTGCAATCATTCCCACAATGAAACCTGGACTTGAATTTTGTTTTCTTGAATTGTTTTTTTACAAGTGATACAATTTAAAACTGCCAGTTGTAAAAACAAAATTAATAATAAATTATTGCTGTGTCGAAAAGAGAATACGTTATTCAACTATTATTGAGCCAGGAGTAATATTAACGATATCCATGTACAAAGTATTTAGTCAAACCCAAAAATCACAGGTCACGGACCCATGGGCACGCGTTAAGGTAGGCGATGACTGTAACATTTTACATGTGACCATTTGTTGTTATGTAATTGCTAAATTAACAATCATTGGCCTGTGTGTGTATGGTACATTTTTATTGAGTGCACCAGGATTCTCTCCCATAGGGCCATCGCCCCCAGAAGACTCGTCAGTTGGGTTATGGGGGATAGTGCAAGATGCAGGAGACGCCCCATTCCAATGGCGACCCAGGGTCTTTTAGTGCCC
Source organism: Congeria kusceri (assembly GCA_027627225.1). Classification (NCBI taxonomy): domain Eukaryota; kingdom Metazoa; phylum Mollusca; class Bivalvia; order Myida; family Dreissenidae; genus Congeria; species Congeria kusceri. The sequence continues at coordinate 58,733,405 of CM051032.1, read as the reverse complement.
AGTGTTTAGCGCCTAGTACACTGCACCTCGGTTTAACATCTCATGTTGTCCACTCGACTTAGTTGTCGCAATGGCCGTTCAGTGTGTGAGTGCATCCGTTCAGTCTTGTCCAGACTGTAACTTCCTCATTCGTCTGGCAATTTTAAAATGACTTGCCACAAATGTTCACCATGTGGAGACGGCGTGTTGCGTGCAAGGCCTGTGTCCATAGCTCAAAGGTCAAGGTCACACTTAGAGGTCAAAGGTAAAATATGGGCATAATACAGCTTGTCCGGACTGTAACTTCATCATTTATCAGGCAGTTTTAAAATAACTAGCCACAAATGTTCACCATGTGGAGACGGCGTGTCGCGTGCAAGGCCTGTGTCCATAGCTCAAAGGTCAAGGTCACACTTCGAGGTCAAAGGTCAAATATGGGCATAATACAGCTTGTCCGGACTGTAACTTCATTATTCATCAGGCAATTTTAAAATAGCTTGCCATAAATGTGTCTTTAAAATAAAAGTTAAAAAAACATAAATCCTGACCCTACTCTTTTTTGAGACCGTTGCATGAAACACACAATTTTGGGGGGGGGGGGCCAGTCACAATTTAAGCAGTATTTGTTGATATATATGTGCAATTTCATTATCAAATATTGACAGTATCTATATGATGTAAACAATAGTTACTGTATTATTATGTGTTATCAAAATATGCTATCAATTTGACTATATAATCACTGACATTGTAGTTTAAATTTCTAAAAAGCTTTATACTTAAATATTCATTGTAATTGTAATCATGTTGAATATAAAATCTAGCTGGTATATGTGTAATAATTATAATTATGTCTTGTGTGTGTTTACCAAATGGAAAGTCTAGTTCCAATAGATAGAAAAATGACTCGCTTTTGCAAATGGATGTGCTTTATATATGCTAATTTCAATTCATTCATGCCAGCATTCACAATAAATATGTATACCATTTTTGTCTGATTCATTTCTGGTTGGATGTCCTAGTTTTCTGTATCAGTTTATTTCAAGCGTTGGCCAATTTTTATCATTTTATTGCTGATAACATACAGGAAGCGAAAACAAACATTGTGTAAGCAAGTCGTGGACGGAGTAAGGCTGAATGACAAACGTTGCTGAAGTAATTTCTTTGAGTCTGCTAGGACTGTATGGTAGAAGTTTTATTAAGAAAACATTTATTTTCTGTCAAGGAAAATGTAAATATAATATTATATATTATTATTTATTTGGTCGCAGTGGTGTAATAGATATGGTATCGCTTTGCGATCGGGAGGTCAGGAGTTCAAACCCTTCTCGGAGGGACTTGGAATAATAAACTTCTCAAAAGACACCAAGTACTACTGGTCCTGACCTTAAAACAGACTCAAGAGGTGTCTCAGTAAGCCTCTGGCTTTCGACGCAATCAGGCTTAAATAAATGGGTTTAATCTAAATATTTTAATGTTTTTCATCAGTTTCCCAACATGGTATTCATGAGTGCCATCTGAACGCCTTGTCATGAGCAGCACCGACGATGCCCGAGTTGCAACAGGAACTGCTGTTACTCCTGCCGCAAAGCAAGCTTCTGAAGCAGAGGGTCCTCAAGGGGCCAAGAAAGGGGCCAGGCCTTGTGTCTCAATATCAGATGCACAGACATGGGAGAAGGAGAAGAAATATGTGGTAAGAGATGAAGTTCTATGATACACATGGCAGCCCAAGGGTTGAGAATGAAACTATATTATCTTATATAGAAATGTTCAGCAGATATAACTGTTTCACACTCAACCTTTCATGTACTGTACAGTGTTTGAAATCTTAGTGCCCATACAGGTGGCCTTCAGGTAAAGGTTCTAAACTATATAAATCATAATTTGTGGTTCAATTCATTGCTCAGCAAGTTGAAACCTTTATATTTGAATACCATATATAGCTCACAAATTTGCCTGTCAGTCCGAAGTGACATCTGCAAGCATCATTATTTTGAGCTTACCTAAGAATGAAGTGCTTATTGAGCTCTTGGTATAGGGGGACTGTCCTGCATCATCCGTAATTCGTCAACAGTTTGGCTTGCAGACACAATAGAGACTTCACTTTTCATTCAGTTTTGACTTGCACAGTTTGCGTAAGACCATAACATCTCAGCAAAGTTTGTTAATGGACCAGGGTTATTGCCCCTTTTTCAAAAGAGAAACTGCAAAATGGACTTTGTGCAACATACAGACTTCATTTTTCATCTGATCTTAACCAAACGTGCACAGCTTATGTATGACCATACAATTTCAAAATGGTGCAAAAACGGCCTAGATTGGGGTACAACTACAACCACCAGAGTACCTGAGTACAGCAAATGCATGTTTTCCAGGAGGATTACATGCGGTTGCTATGAACAGTCTATATTTAAGCTCGACACGATTTTATCGTGGAGAAGTACTAGGATGTCGTCATCAGAGACCGAGGGTGTCAGTTACATAATACAGTCAACAAACTGTAGCAAAAGTACTACACTTATTGATCGGTAATGACACGACTGGGGGATTGCACGCTCACTGATTGACCGTCTTTCTCACCTATGGAGCATTTGGGCCATAACATGCGTGTATTGAAATCAGAGGATTATCACGATTTTTATAGTGAGTGGATAAGTTTAAGAAAACTGGTCGGACCGAATGGTTGCCATTTCAGCCGGTCTTTTTCAAACCCAATCAGTCTCAGACTGGCAAAACTGAAAATAATCTGACCCCTGGCGTCAGGGTGTAAATCTTTTAGTCTTCTTAATCATACTTAAAGCTGTTCTTTTTCATTCATAGTTGATGCAATAGTTGCTCAATCTGTTTTGCTTAATAAATATTGTTATATTGTTTTCATATAAGCCATAGGTTTATTTTTGGTTTCATGAACTGTGCATTTGTATATGTTGTTGTTTACTAAGCTCTTTGCAAACACACAAAGAAAACAAGACCAGTGAATCTAGAAATAATTTTCTTGTAAAACATGCTTGGACTGAAAAAGAAGTGATATACCCCCGAAACAGACTCGTACCAACAATAAATGTAATATACTAGCCTAATGTAAGATTTATTATTGTTTTATTGTTTTCATATTGGAGTATTTATGCCAAGTGGGAATTATTTTGTCATTCTAACATGACACGCGCAGAGTTTTCTGTAGACAAAGAACAAAATTCACCGTTGTTAAATAACGAGTAATCAACCTGAAAAATAGTTCCGAAACTGTAAATATAGTTTGTATTGTTATTGAAGAAAATGTTTTCAGGTCATCTTAGAATCCAAATTATTTTCACGCTATCGTTGTTTATCGGCAGTATATGAAACAGCTCAAGCTAACGCCCTCATGGTTTAATTCATATGTATCAGATCTCCAAATCATTGTTTATTAGCTGATAAACAACTCTAAATCAAAAATTATTTCTTAAATATACAATGTATCGTCATTTTGGCAGTTTGTCTTAGAATTTTTAGAAAATGCAGCTTATCCCGAATTTATATTAACATGCAGCTGTCAGTAGTGGGCAAACATTATTTAAAGCAGCACTCCAGAAATATGTTTATAAAATAAAACTTTGCAGAAATCATTTCTAATGGACATCTTAGCGATGTTATACAAAAAACTGCATTGAAATTAGTAAAATAGTAATGTTTTGGTAACTTTTTATCATATGGTTATCTGTATGCGACAGCTGGTGATGCCTCTGAGTAAATCAGCATATGCATAGGTAAGTGTATATTCTGTGCGTACAAAGCGTTTTTCGAACATTGACATTATAAAATGCCTTTCGTACATAAGAAACAGTTTTCAGTCAAATAAACGTCATTAACGTTCATTAAAACTATTGCCAGTTTAAGATGTATTGAATTATATTCTATGGACTGCAGCTTTAAATGTACCATGTAAGGGATGCAACTAATATACAAAAATATGATTGAATTTACAGTATAAGAACATAAATCTATATATTCAATAGTCTGCAATTTTATATTTATGGGGGTATATTTATATATAATGACATACTGACCATAGAGTAATATATCTTCAAATTAATTTTGCCATCTCGTCATCTATATATATTTTTCAAATAATTGAAAATAAGGTCACAAAACAAAAATCCATGAAAATTAGTATTATTTCGCATACATTTTCTCCAGTGTTATTAAACTGTCTTAGCCTTTGATAGATTTATTATGGTAGCCCCAGCGATTTGGCGATGAAAATGTCACGAAATTTCGTCGCGATTCACGGCGATTTGACAGGTATATGTGCATCTGCTCTTAAAATTTAAGAGTTGTACAGTGTTTACCGTCTTTTAGCAACATTCTACATTGTGTGTCACACAGAGTATCTTAAATGTAGATATATTAATTTTGTTTCCTTCATATTATGGTTAATTAATAAATAATTATATAATACAGCACTATTATTTGACAGTATTAATTAAAGAAAACAGTGAAAACACATATGAAAGTCACAATGAGTTTATATAGTGTGTATATACGTTTAGTTTTACATTTACAATTCGGACAATAATCATTAAAATCAACTATAAATTATAAATCACTGATTGTTCTTTTGTTCACTACAAATAATCACCCCTTTTACGTATATGCCACATTTCACTAATTCGCTTAAGTTGCATTTGATGTCATTTTTACAATACTATTAACTGATGTCCATTTAAATGATTTATTAGTTAATCGTTAATTAATTGTTTCGATTGTTATGTGAATGTGTGTATGGGGTTCTTGTGATGATTATAAAAACGCATTATTATCTTATTCTTCATGGGCGTAATTATTTCAAACATTCCTTCTTTTAAAATATCCATTCAGATTATTTGTTTACATGTACATATATGTCATCCTCACCCGTTCATCAGCATATATGCAATTTTATAGTATTTATAATCATCATAAAGATGCAAATCACCTACGTTTTGACGTGATATTTTATAATAATCATGTACTTGAGTTGTATTAAAGGTGGTTATATTAACGTAATTGTCTATAATTATTTGTAAGGTATGGTTTCATTGTAACATGTATTTACAAAATTTACTTATTGTTTACTCATCGGTAAACAAAATAAACGTAAATACACATGTATATCAAACGAAAACCATCACAGCAGTTATTGTAGCCTCTTCTAAATTTGGTGTTTTCCAAAGAAAACATAATTTGTTCTGCAGACTACCAGTTCCCGATGAGGGGTGGGGGTGAGTGTTGACCATAGCTACCTTTCTGTGTTTTCACATGTTGTGTATACAGGCCACCAATGTGTTAACTGACAATATAGCAAACAAACTGATCGCGGCATCTAAATTGTTTTATTAATGTTTATGTCTTTTGGAATATCTTACCGACCCAGAGGCACATGTTGTGCGACAGTGGACTGATCTGCGATAGCGGTTCTTAATTGTTTAAAATGGCAGGGGTCGTGAAAGCCTAAAGGGAGCAAACAACTCTTGCAACTACCTTTTTTTGTTTGTCAATAAACACTGTATTGGTTCTAATTAATTTGCGTTAAAAAAAACAAACATGAAACTATGCGTTAGAACAAATTATTGACAATTAGCACATAATTATATTTGCGCTTTCATTCATCTTGATAATAAACTAAGCTATAAATGTTGTTGTTGTTGTTGATAAAATTCAGGCACGAAAAACGAGCATCCATTTAATGCCTTTTATCAACTAACTAACATATATATTGTAGTATTGTATTACTTTTTATTACTGTTTCGTTTTATAATGTTTGTAAATTATGACCCAATTCATTGAGATATAATTTAATTATTCTTACCAATAACTTTCCATAAAAAGTCGCACTAATTAAGTCATACATGTATTACAGTTAGTACATTTATAATGAATGTTATTAATGTCGATCAATGATTAATGTTCCTTGTCAGTGCATGTAATTATTCATATTTAAAAATATTCGTTTGCACATTGTAGACATTGATCATGGTAATTTTGTGAACATACATGCACATTATACAATGTGTCCTTTAAATCCGTGGAATATTTGTCAATATTTTGATATTTGCATTAAATTTTATTGGGGTCGATTTTAATCTCTAATTGTTCTTTCTTTTTCAGTCAATGTGTGCATTTATGTTGTTATCAACGAAGATGGGACAACCAATGCAAGAGCAATAATATTCGACATGCATGTAGATGTACATACATGTACATGTAGGTCATATGCATATATAAACGCAACACATATAACATGTTGAATATTTTATACGTGTACATTTTGAACCAGAACAAAATACAATACAAATTCCAAGACTGATCATGTACTTGAAGTAATAAAACAGTTAGGGTTTCAAACAGAAACAACATATAAATAAACGAAGCACATATAAAATAATGAACACGAAGTTTTACCCAGAAACCTATTAAGAACAATCTAATAAATAGCATGCCGTGAAAATAATAAACGGAACATATTTACAAACAACACACACACCCTATCACATACCCATTTCAAAATTCCACACGAATAATATTACGTTTATTTTGAATGCTGTTTTTTTTATGTATACAATAAAAAGTGTATTTCTTTTATATTTTTAATCTTCTGCGACAAATGTCACATCTTAATTTGAATGATTTTGTAGGTAATATAATTCAAGGATTACATTAAAATATCAATTTTACAAAGTTTTCTAACACAAATTATTTATTCACCGCAAAGTGAAAATATTGCGTACAGGTGTGCATTTTACTAATTATTTTCTCGTCACGATTCGTGGCGGGACAAAATTATTCGCCATGGAAGTTCGCAAACAAGCGCAAATTTTCGTCGCGAGAACTAGCGAAATGTCGTGACATCGCGAGCGAGCGATCTGCGCTTCGCGATCAAATCCGCTCGTCGCATTTTGCGAACTTTGCGGGTTTCGCGTGGCACGTACTGTAGCACACTCCTGGCCCAAATTATCGCTTACAGCGTCATTTTGTAGATTCCACCTATTGTGCCTGTACATTTTTTTAAACCAAGCTACGCCCCTGTCATACTTGATATATTATAGCTTCCTTTGCGGATAATGTGCTTTATGTGATATTGAACAACTTGTATAAACGGTCCTGGATCAGCCATCATGCATTACATCAAGATCCATGGGAGTATCTTAATGGTGAAATGTGTAGGTTTTTTTCTCAAATGGACCTTTCCTGTCCCTTATGGGTGTGCATGTGTTATAATAATGTTAAAAGAAAGAAAGCAACTCTTACTAATGCTCTGTGTTTGGTAGAAGAATATCTATTGGCAATTAAGCATGATCTTTGGTTGCCTTTCTAGTAAAAGCCAAACATTCAGATCAAATTATGAGGACAGCTAAAATGTTCTGAAACTGTGATGTGTCGGAGGCAAATTGTGACACAATTGCTCGAAATAACATGGATACATGCTCTGCAGTTGGTGTATGGAATTTCTCTTCACATCATGAAAGTCTGGATTCTTCTCACACCAGGAAAGGAAATCAGGAAATGATGTGACAGGGAAGGAAATAAGGAAATGCTGTGATGAACTATAAAATCCAGGATTATCAGTTAATACTTGTATATCCTCGGTGCACCAATACAATTCATTTCTATTATCCATGGGCCTTAATTGTTGAGGTCTTTAGCAGCATACTTTGATTTCTGATATACAGGTATTCAGCACAGTGGAATGAAAAACATCCAAATGTTTTCCTTTTCTATAGTTTTGGAGGACTCTTTACAGCATTTGCACCCTGACTGTCATTAATATTGCAGCCTTTTGTGTAAGAATGCTCTTTGTGATGGGAAATATTGCGTTCTGCTCAAGCAGTTCTGATGATGGCGATGACAAGGTACCTGCTTGCTGTTGTCCTATATAATGTACACTTTTGGTCATTTATTATAACTAGGAATGGAGATTTCAGATTTATTATAACTAGGAATGGAGATTTCACATTTGTTATTACTAGAAATGGAGATTTCACATTTATTATAACTAGGAATGGAGATTTCACATTTGTTATAACTAGGAATGGAGGTTTCATATTTATTATAACTAGGAATGGAGATTTCACATTTGTTATAACTAGGAATGGAGGTTTCATATTTATTATAACTACTGTAGGAATCAGGGGGCATATCGTAAAGTGAACTCTGGCTACCTTTAAGTGAGGCAAAAAACAGCTGGTGCTCAAAATGGCCAGTTTTGAACAAATTCTGGATGCTTTTCTATGGTTTGTACAGCTTTTTTCTGCTTTTCATCCCAAGAATATGCTCATGTTGTGGCCTGATATTCCATGTAATCACGTGTTTTATTTCAAAACTATAACTTTTCATATAAAACATTTATTGAAGGTACAGTGTGTGCAGGTGTGTTGTTGACTTGTTGATCTCACAACATTTTTTTGCATTTTCAAGAGTTTGAAGACAATTTCATACCATTTTATGACTATCGATATGCAGTTTAGCCTTACTCGTACACAATAGCCAAGTTTGACACTTCTAGAGCAAATATTCATACTTTCAGGCTGCAAAAACGTACTTTGAGCTCAAAAATATTTCTGGTGAAGACTTGAATTACAAGATACAAATTGGTAATCAGGCATTAACGTTTGCAAAGCAAAAAATTTGATTTGCACATATGCAGCTCAATCAGGTCGTCCATCTATTAAATATAACAATCGTTTTGTATATACATTGTTGAAACCATTGCACTTTAACGTTTGAGCATTAAATAATTACCTAATTGAATGGAATTAATATGAGCAAAACTATGAACTAACTAATATAATAATTTAATGAATTATCAAAATTAATCACATTATCGTTGTGCAACTGTTTTAATGATATTGTGGTGTTGCAAATGAGATAATTAAATATTGATTAATCCTTTTGAATGATTTGCATATAAATTATTAAATTTTAATGTTTATTCACGTTTTCAGCGAACGAGTCTCCAATGGCAATGATCAGATGACCACTTTCTGTCCATTCACTGTTGACCCAGGAAACTGTTCACTAGCTGTAGCAGTCCAACAATATTATTTAAAGTGGAACTAACAATGTGCTGCTGGTGTTTGGAATGTATCCTAGCATCAGTTTATGGAATTAAAAATATGTTCAATATTCACTATTCAGTATTAAAGTAGTATCATAATATGTGTTTATTGTATCATCCATTTATATGTATTATATTGTTTGAATACATGGTAAAATATGAATGCATGATTAAATTAAATCAGGTTATTTCAAAGTCTTCAGTTGTCATTTGCGATACTCTTATGATTTTTCTTTTAGCACCTGCCCCATTTACTAGTGTATAAGACAAGAACTGTCTTGGGACAGCACGCTCAACTATTTAACCGCTTTGTCATTGGCCTTTATCACTACAAAAAAGGGGCATAATTCTGCTAAAATGCTGGTCACAGTTATTTGCCGTGGCCAGTGACCTTATATAATGACCTTGAAGACATTTGTTAAGTTTTCATTGCATATCTGTAGCAGATATAGAGATATTAAATTGTTGTACGCAAACTTTAACCTGAATTTTTAAGTACATTAAAGGGGCATAATTCAGCTAAATTGCAGGTCAGAGTTATGGGCCTTGGTTAGTGACCTTATAATGACCCTGAAGACATGTGTGAAGTTTCAATGGAATATCTGTAGTAGTTATAGAGATATGGAGTTGTAGCATGCAAACTTTAACCTGATTTTCTAAGTACAAAAAGGGGCATAAATCTGTTAATTTTGGTCTGAGTTATGGGCCTTGGTCAGTGACCTCACATAATAACCCCGAACACATGTGTGAAGTTTCAATTTAATATTAGTAGTAGTTACAAAAATATGGTCTTGTCACATGCAAACCTTAACCAGAGCATTATGCAGACGCTGATGACTGGGTGAGTAGTATAGCTTGAACTATTCAGTGAATAGTGGATCTAAAATTAATTAATGGAATCAGTATACAAAGCGATCAAGAACAAGGATTAGCAATGTGCTAAACTGAATGCCAATAGAGCTGGGACAGCTAACCCGCTATTGGGTCTACTTAATTAAACAATTTAGCATTCTTGATCATCAATCAGGGAATGCATAACTATTATTTACCGGCCGAAAGGGCTATAGTCATTGCTCTGTATGTATTCTTTTTAGCATTATACATAATATGGAAAAAATAACTTCCAGATATTCAAGCAAGTTTATTGATCAATTTATAGCACAAGTGTTACAACCCAATTCATATAAAACAGCCTCTTTTCCAAGGCAAGATGATGGTGCTTGCAGTATCACAAAACTGGATAACTGAAAAAGAAAGCAACCATTTATTTTATATTTTAAATACATGACTACAATTTAAATAATTAATTGGTTTTATCTACATCATATTATATGGCTGGTATACCCATACCAAAAGGTCTTAGGTTTTAACATCATTAACCAATAATAAAAACAATTGTATAGTGTATATACATTGTACTTGTTAAGGTAATGCCTGATTGCCAGTTGATATTTTGTACTAAAAGTCGTCACCAGAAATATTGTTGAGCTTAAAGTAGGTTTTTGCAGCCTGAAAGTATGAATATTTGCTCTAGAAGTGTCAAACTTGGCTATTGTGTAAGAGTATGGCTTAACTGCATATCGAAAGGCATAAAATGGTATGAAATTGTCTTCAAACTATTGAAAAAGCAAATAAATGTTGTGAGATCAACAAGTCAACAACACACCTGCACACACTGTACCTTTAATAACTTTTTTATATGAAAAGTTATAGTCTTGAAATAAAACACGTGACTACATGGGCCACATCATGAGCATGTTCTTGGATGAAAAGTGGAAAAAAAGCTGTATGAACCATAGAAAAACATCCAGCAATTGTTTCAAAACCGGCCATTTTGAGCACCAGCTGTTTTTTGCCTCACTTAAATGTAGCCAGAGTTCACTTTAGATCTCCCCCCTGAGAAATGGAGATTCAGATTTATTGAAACTAGGAATGGAGATTTTAGATAAAAAGAAAATATTTGGTTAGTGTTCAATTAGTGAATATAAGTTTATCTAGTGAGGCTTTTTAGAAAACCGGAAACACAAGCCTTTTTTGTGTTGTGCAGAATCTAAGTTATCTTTGTTCAACAGTTATTCTCTTGCAGTCATGGTGCAAGTATTCTCAGTATTTATCTCTTCATTTTCTGCCTTTGTTTTGAAAATAAATGGAAGAAAACCTTTTTTTCAAATCGAAAAACATTACCAGCTGTCATGAAAATATACAAAATAATTTGAAAGAACTTGTTAGCTTTTTCTCACAGAAATAGATTTAAACCATGTTTTAATGTGGTGATTTGTCCTGTCCATGATTGGTGGAAGTAGTATCTAGAGGATACCTTGGTCTGCAGTCAGGTCTACAACTCTTGTTTTAAGTAGGCTATATGAATTTGATTCTATGTTTAGCGTCCTCGGGCTGGTAGGTTTTCGAATGACTGAACGAATGAAAAACATCAATTAAGACAATGTGAAAAATTGAATTGGAAAGCGTATATAACATTTTGGAAAAAAACGACTTAGGTTACCAATATTTGTAAAAATTAGTGTGCAACTAGTCAATTTACACAGTTATAAAGATGATATTATAACAGTTTTGCATGTAAACATTTGCTTTAGCTTACACCACTGCCATGAATGAGTCATGAAAGACATTTTTTTTATTGATTCGTTGTTGTTTCTTTTCCTGCCAGGTTGGTAGGTTTAGAAAAATGACGGGGATGCTAAACATAGAATCAAATTTGTATGGCCTTATTATGAGCCATAAAACTACACAGCTGTATCTGCAGATAGGATTCATTTGAACATGTCCACTGAAGTGCTTATATTAGTTGTTTCACTTGAATTATTGCTATACATGTGGTTGGTTGCATTGTTAAGAACAAGTATGACGCCCATTTCTGCTGTCAATCAAGTAAGAAGTAAAAGGGTATATAGAACAATGACAGCAACTAAATTTCAAGCAATGACAATACTGTATAATGATAATAATAATATTATAATAATTGTTAGTAATTAGGGATGTCAACGGCTACCGAAATTGGTATCCGGTTATTCATATGTAATATCCGGATACTATCCGGATAACCGTATAGATCGGCATTGGCGGCCGGAATCTGGCACGTGTTGAAGTTGCAAAATAAAGTTGACATCTAGACGATAGTTCTATTATGAAAACACAATACTATTTTATTATTGAAAAAAGTACATGTAACAAACTACATCGAAATTGTGCGTTTTGTTTGTTTTGTGTAGCGTGCAAT